>LUGF01005148.1:146868-174375 GCA_001625245.1 Calycopis cecrops
CACAGTACATAATTCTCAACCACACTCCCAGACTACAATAAAGACCACCAGCGCAGTTTCACCCGAATTGTGCAAGAGTTACTGCCGAACGTGATCGAGACAGCTGACTTTGCGGACGCGAAGTCATCGAGGTCCGTGAGAAATAAGGAGACTCCAGTTTGGCACCAACTTCGTCCAAGCATAGTTACTAAGATATTAATTGTAATTAATTTAAGCCAGTACAATAAAAATATATTGTAATCTTTTATTATAATAAATCTATAAGGAAAATTGGTTTTTTTTAAGACCTCTGGCTGCGACCACCATAATTCACTGTAGATTTATATCGTTTTTATTTGTTATTATTTAAAATTGTATCTTTAATCCTGTCTTAAATTAATTTTACTGATTGTTATTTGATTACGGTACTGACTTGTCTTATTGTTATTTTAATGATTGTTGTGTGCAAATGTTTAATCAATAACTAACTGGCCCATGGAGGTGGGAGGAGAAAGAAGGACAGCGCATCTGTATAGCCTCTATGCGGATGTTTGTGGGCGTCGGTAGGCATGAAAATGGCTACGACTGCTCGTTTGTCTTCCTATACCATAAAAAAAAACTAACTGGTGCGTGCACCGCAGGTGTCCGTTTCTAATACGTAAATAAATAAAAAAAACCGTTCATTGCGAAACACGAGCTCCTAATGACCTTCGCGATCGTGCCGTACCTATTCGGTAGCAACGCGGCAATAGCATTACTAATTGTTGTAATATTTCAAGTTGCTCATGAATCTCAAGTATGCCATTACTTAGTCTGTAACGCAATAAATCCTAAAAAACTTTTAAAAAATATTATGCACAAATATTTAAGTAACTTAATGGACACGGAGGAATTTAAAAACATATTGAAGGACGTCAATGTATTAAATGGATTTTTGGACTAACAGGTGTATGCTGTTTACTTTTAGAAGTGTAGTATTGTGTCGGTATTTTTATATTTAGCTAATTAAAATTTTGTTTCATACTTTTTGACTTATTACTAGTATAACACCTACTTTCCTAGGCCAAACATAAAATAGTGACTAAGTACATCTTAGCCCTTATAATTTAGTATAAGTAAGTGGTAATATTATTTATCGCTGGTACTAACAGAACGTCTAGTCATCGAGAGACAGGCACTCGCCGGACTGTCCTGGCTGCAGCTTTATCAGGGTATCCATATTATTGTCGTGTCATTTTATTTGCTTTATGTATTAAGTTTCAATTCAATGAGTGCGCTAGAAGTGTACTAAGACGCTTCGCACACTGCCACGCATCACGCTGCATATTGCGTGTCTTCGCTCCTACGCGCGTACTTGTGGGAGTGCCGACCTGCATCGTCGTGTGCGTAGTTATGTGGTTCACGCACGGCGGCTCTCGTTTTATCCAAAATCACGCGCGGCATTGGGGCACTCGGTGTGCCATACTTGCTTCTCGCCCGGCACCCAAGCGCGGGAGTGCATGTTTCTCTGCCTGTATGCGCGTAATCCGCATGAACGCGCGTGGATGCATTTTCTGTGTGTTGCACTGTGCGTGTTTTCTGTACAAACGGAGATACTTACAAGCAACGTTCGAACACGCATGCAAGCGCTACGCTGCGTGATGCGTGGCAGTGTGCCATGCACCTAAGAGCTCAATAAATGAATAATTACCTCCACATGATCTAGGACGATGACCTTCAAATGGCTGCACAGGTCAACGGTACTAAAAAAATATTCACTCATTTGGGCCGATGCCACACATCAGACAGACATAGAGACAGATCAAACTTATTATATACTTATTAGACTTACCCCCTTGAGTTAATTAATAATTTCTAGCCTGTTAGCGTCATCGCAGCTCTTGAAAGAGGCCTTTAAATTACCAGATCCCGAAAAAGACGAAGACGCCAATCCATTCAACAACCTACATATAGAAATAACTTGATTTTCCAAAATTATGGAATCTATTACCAATTGCCAGCTTTGGGACTCTTGAAGAATCGCAGAAGCCACGGCCGGCACGTTTTCGTCTGGTGATCTGAAACTAAGCAGGAGGGGGAGGTTTCTCACGAATTGCTCGTTCCTTCGTTTTTCCGAACTAAATCACGCGATTGGATCACTAGCTATTTGCCAGATCGCAGCATCAAGGTCGTGGTAGTGCACGCGCCAGTCTCAATTCTGATTTGATCTTAATGATTCAGTCAGTAAGTTTAACAATTTATTTACTTATTTATTTATTTCCTTTTTTTATAATCACAATAATTTATACGGCACAGTGTAGCAATAATTTTAATTAACTGGAAGAGGAAGGAAAAAAACAGTTTTTTTAAGATAACTAAAAAACAAGAAACAATATCGATTTAATAAATAGAGAATAGAGAAGATAATTTTTTATCTTTTTAAAGTGATCATAATGTGGTAATTTTGCGACCTTAAACTTCAAAATCGGTCAACAAATTGCTTAAATAATTGCAAAAAAACATCAAAAACACGCAAGTTTTTAAATATTTTTATTTTTTTATAATCCCTTCCTTCCGTTCCTTTACGCTTGTAACTGTGCATAAATATTCCTTTCAACAATTTACACGTACCATTATTTTTTTTTGAAAAATTTTTACAACTTTTTGAGTTATTGACAATAAACGCTAAAAAATAAAAAAGTAAAATTTATAACCTTCCAGTGGTTGTAGTCGTCTTATGGGTGCTGATTTTTTGCCTCTTGACTTATATTTTATTAATATAAAAAGTATTGGTCCAATTTCGATCGTTATCGTCTTTAAAATGGCCTCCGAAAAATGGCCCATTTTTGGTCCGCACGTTTTCGCATTTTGCCAAGGGGCAATTTTTCGTATCGATGTGAATGAAAATTTATATTTGAGTTCCGACGATTTTTTTTAATTTAAAAAAAATTAAAGCTTTATCTCTATTGGGGACGAAGATATTTTTTTTTTATAAAAATCATAATTTGTTTAATTATGAATATTAATGATCGAAACTCAAGCTACCTCTAGTACGATACTTAAACTCTGCCATAAAAAATATTATTTACTTTATATATATTTATTTATAATGATTAAAAAGCTAAGGAAATGCCAAGCCATGTCATGGAAAATAATCAAAGATTTTCTTGTTTGATTGATGAGTAGTGTAAAGCATTTAACGATAATTGGCTACGAGAGAGGCCCGTAAAATAATATAGAGATGAGCTATCTCTATATTATTTTACGGGCTTTTTATTACTTATTTGTAGTAAAAAAATATTTTTTTACTACTAGGTACTATTTTTTGTACATTATTTATAATAAATTAATTGAAAAATTCGAATAAATAAATGTGCTAGTTGTTATTATTTTCACGCGCTACCCCAGATTAAAAAGAAATGGTCAAAAAAGACTCAAATTTGAGTGAGATACGAAGAATTTTCAGCCGCGAGCCAATTTGAAACTTTTCAATTTCACTTTTTTCACGACTGATCCAGTGATGACGTCATACACACATACGTGTCGCTCGAACATGTTTGACAAAACATTAATTAACAACTTCTGGAAACACTTTTTCTGGTATTTATATTCATAATTATATATGTGTCATCTCAGCGGTACTCTATGTTATTACAATAAACTTTCCACGCAACCGAGTGTGGAATAATAAAAGGAGCGACATACGAAGCATCGAGCTCAATTGTACCCAGTATTACATATTAATCTATACTCAATTGGTGGTCGATTGTTGGACGGCTCGGACGTACTAAAGAAATTCTTATAGATTATTGTTTCCTTGTGGAAAATTTATGATAAAGACCTTTTTCTATTGTCCTATTGCTAGGAATTAGGTACACGCAGGTGTGCTATTGTTAGTTGTTTGTCGCATTCTACTTAGTAGTTATTTGATGTATTAGAAATATAAGTTCCTTAATTTAAAAAAACAAATTGATTTGTTGTATTGCTGTTGTTTTTTCTTTTTTTTCTCTTTTCTCTTTTTGTTTGTCCCAGTTAGATTATTCAGTGAATAGGTTTAGTCTTCTTAAGAATATATAAAGTAAAATAAAAATAAAAAAATAAAAATGATGATTTGTCCTGGCATCATAATAAGCTCATCGGCTGCAATGCAGCAGGGCCCTGTCTCTTACTTCTACTCAACATTTATGCACTAGAATACACAGAAGCCTTACATGACTACCGGCTTTATCAAGCGATATAAACAGGATTATCTTGTAACGGTTTAATTAATTCTAATGTACAGTTGGTAACCAAATGAAGGTCGCATTCCAACGCGGCCACACCGATGCAATATAAATAAAAGATTTTTAATCCACGTGGAAATCAACGACATGACCTTGGGTAATATTTATATTATATTTAGGTACTAAGTGGTGTCTCGCCGCTAGCGCAAGCAGGCGAGTGGAGGGTGACATAAAGCAGAATAAGTTATTCTGCTGTATTGTTGTTTTTAAACAGGCTTGGCCCACCACTCTTTCCCACCGCTGCTACACCTGTGTCGCCAGGATCAACAGCGGCAACCACAACGACCCTTTGATATGATCTCAGGGAGCCCGAGGAAAAGCTAAAACTGTCTTGGGCCCGCAACGAAATGAATCAAAAGAAATAAAAGGAGTAGGAATATAATCCAATTTCTCTCCCCAGTCAAAGTGGGGACAGTACAAGATTGCAATGACTTATACAAGCCCAAAAAAGAGAGTGCAGCCAGGTGAAGCCCAGCTGCTATGCACCATGAAGATATTAAATTCTAATATAAATGACTGAATAATTAGTATTTAATTTGTTGTCATTTAAGATGTTACGGCCTGTGTTACGTCTGAATGAAACTTGTATTTTGCCACTAATAGTAATAATTATATTATTATTATTATTAATAGCTATGACAAAATTTACTAAAGGCCCGGACGTTCCCTACGCTGTCCACGAGATGGCCGTAATATTTCACTCTGTTAACACTATGAATATTGTCTAACATTACGCTTCGCTCACTCTGCCAAAGACTTACACTCCCTCCATCAGTTCCGCATTTGATGGGGTATCCCAAACTGTTAAATATCTGGGCACCTCCACGTCTCCCCCCTCTCTAAGGCAACTGAAGCCACCTCCATAGACGGCTCGTCTCGCACCGCACAACAACCCAGCCAACCTGGGGATAATGCAATAGGGTGAGGGTTTCATCTTGCTCCATGAGCGAAAGCGCCTCCTACTCCAACGTTTTAAGATTGGAGCCTCTCCTTATGTTGGTACTTTGTAAATACTCTATTGGCACAAAGTGCTCTCTTGGTTCCATTTACTCCTCAGTCCACTGAGTCCTGCTGGCACTATAAGGTTGTTGAAGCATTGTAGACAAAAGTGCAAGTAGTGGCGATGATGATATACTATTTAGTCAAACGTTAAACTACAGCCTAGTTTATTTTTTTAGTTATCAAATGCGTTCAAAATAATGTAATGGTAGTTTAGTGCGCGGTGTTGGAGCATACTTTTAAATCTACGTAAACTCTACTTATAACATTAGTTTAGGAACTATTGCATAAAGCCTTTCAAATTACTTGAAAAATTTAATTCCTGGTAGGCACGATAGCATATTTCTTCTGTTCCACGAGCAGGGAATAAAATAAAACTAGTTTCACATTGAAATGTAATTTCGTTAGAGTTGTTTGTTATATTTGTTGAGAGTAAATTTATAACATAAAATTTGGTAATCACATCCCAAGTACATTTATTTAGAGCGCTAACGTCGACCACGCGAGTTCAAACGAGTGTAAATTCACACGTCTGCTCTTCAAGCGGTGTTAATGTTTGAGCTCTCGCGTTTGTTTTGTAAATCGTCTCCTATATGTGGCGTTTCCCTATGAGCTGCTGCATAAAGTCAGAATACGTTTGCTGTAAACAGCAAGTTCATTGCTGGAAATTAAATATTAAAATGTTTGTAACATTTGCTGCTCAGCTCTGAGCTCTGAACATTGCTCTCAAATTAAAGAATTTTAGGTTTTTCAATAATTACCTACGCTTTATACATTTATTTCAAACAACTAGTCCGTTGAGTTTTTTTTTTGTTTTTTTTTTTTCAGGTCACGGTTACGATGAAACCACTGTAGTAGAACCATCAAAGGGATATATTTTGTAAAATCCTATCAACATAATATTATATCAAATCACTTTTGGTCTATATTTGCATGTTTCATTGATGATGTTCTGAACCACATGTGATGCCATCTAGTATCAATTAATGTAATCAATATGTAATTCCGATGTGCGCCGAGTAGTCGTTCGGCCGCTCTCGGGCACCGGTGACGCGTCGATGTTTCGAGTTGCTTCGCGGACACTGGAGAGTCGCCATATTGATGTATTGTTGGCATCGCTTGAGAGATTACGCTCTCGCCTTTGAATTACGCCTATATTGTTTCGATTATATCGGTCGCGTCTTGAATTTTTAATGTAGACGCCTTTTGTTGCGATTAAGATTTGAGTTGTGATTCCTAATATAATTACGTGTTGTTTTCCCTGTTAATATTATCGGGAGTGTAAATTAATTAATGGACTAATATTTGAACTTATGTGTGTTAAATGTGAATAAAAGACTATTGAGAACCCGCTTGACGAGGCTTGCCTAAGAAGATTCATACTTCGGGCGGATTGCAGCTTCACGGAAAGCTAAGTATGTCACACACACGCTTGAAATTTATGGCCATAGGTTTTATAGGTTAATGTGATATATCTTAAGCCGAACCATACAGCACAACAAAAGACACAAGGTAATTGCACCTATTTAAATTTAATTTAGCTCTGCGTAATCGCAGACAAAGTTCATTCTGACTTGTGCCCTGAGTATAATAATTGTCTTCCACTGCGCCATAGTCCCAGGGATAGAATTGAACATTTTTTGGTAGCAGAGCGTGGTTACAACCCACTAAATTGTAATGTAAATTGTTTGAATCTACCTGTGGAAAAAACAATTGTATAAATACTATTCTTACATATTGTTTGAAATGAATTCATAAGTTTTCATTTTGTTTGAATTCATTTATAATTATCCTTTGTGAATTACATATTGAATTTCATTGTTTCGCCGATCGATTCGATCCGCCATTTGTCATAAACAATTTGTGTACTCGTCAGTCGTCACAAACATATTTGTTTCAAGACATTGTGGACAACTTCACGACGAACTTGAGTCGTTGATGTGATATAGATGTGACCTGTTGATATTTGTATGGATAAGACCTTGAATGTTTGAATACTTACGTAAAATAGTTTATCATAATATAAGTAGATTTAAGTGTTAGATTATTACGAGTAAGTCAAAGAACCTTAGTACCTGTGGTTTGTTAAAACCTCTAGCACGTGCTATAGACGTCGGTTCCGGACGGCGAAGACTCAAGTCTGGATGTGGATTCTTAAACCCCAGATACCAATCTACACCAGCAGTTTCATTTTTGAATGGATGTGGAATGTTATTAATCTGAGCATACTGGAACACAAGCTCTGAAAATTCTTTTTTAGTAAGTCCAAAAAATAAACTATCCATATGAAACACATAATCAAGAAGTTCATTTTCTTGACTTGTCGTAAAGACAGTTGTGTACCTTCCAAGTTTCCGAGCTACATTTTTAATGTGCCGCTGCAGCGCTGACAGAACCTTTGCCAGCTTCTTCCATAGCATACTTCATAACTTCCTCATCCCTGGACGCATTTGAAGTTTTTCTTTTATACTTATTGACCATCTACAAATATTAATAAAAAACAAATAAAATAAGTAAAGAAAACAAGATTTTAGTCAAGTAAATTGCAACACTAGAATTATGTTATTGTCCTAGTCTATTCCAAGGCAAATCGGGTAGTCACCCGTTATGCCCCTACCCGTTTTGCCCAAAACACGTTATAAATTTCAATTATCTTAACCTAAAAATTGTAAACACAGGCGACTACTAGGTATTCACCAATAACAAGCACAATACTTGCAAAATGATTATGCAAAACTAAGAAGAACATAATTTTCACTATATTCGAGTCGATAACACTAGCATAAATTGTTTATTTTTAATAAAAATAGCAAAAATCGTTGTTTTCGTCTTACCTTGAAAGTGTTCGCTTCACGGTCGCGGCCCGACTGCCCGAGGTGGCGGGGCGGTCGGGACACCGCACTGCACTCACACATTCTCGCTAACACCTATAGCATACCTATCGTCAAGCCTACCCGTTTTAGGCGGGTTAGCCGATTTAGGCTCATCTCCCCTACACGCACACATTCACACCGGTCCACATTTAATAATCGATTATATTTATCTATCGATTTAAAAATAGGAGGTTAGAAATTTGAACTGTGTGTATCTGATGTTGTTCGAATATAAAAGTAATAAATAAATATTTTATTTATTAACAAAACATAATATCACAATATAAAGTTAATTGAATAAGTCTTTGTTAGCATCTGCACCGTCAAAATATTGATTCTTCTCTTTCCGCCGCTAGAGTAGCGCTTCGTTCTTCTGTAACAAACAAATATTAAATTTAATAAATATTGTTGTATAAATAATAAATCTACTGTCGAGAGGCCAGTAGTCAGCAAATCGCTACAAACGAAGTAACAGCTCTGGTTTGTTCTCTTATACCACAACCACACTTGGCTAAAATCTAAGCTGCTAAAAGAGTAGTTTACCCGCAGTGGATTTCACCCTGTTGCGGAAGTTGGGGTCGTCCCAGTCGCGCCGGTGCGTCTTCACGAAGAATATGAACGTGAAGTTCGTCAACACGCTGACGCCGGCTATCAGGAGGAACACGACCCGCCACCCGCTCAGGTCCGTCTGCAACAACACGAACAGAACAATTCAATTACATACTCGTAGGTAACGTCTTCGTGAGTGGAGTCTGTAGAGTTCACAAGAGATGACAGCTGTTTAGAATCTGGGGAACCAAACGTTTCAAATGGCACAACTGTTGAATGTGCATCATGTCAAGGGGTGAAATATTTTACAATTAGTAGCCTCATAGCCTGAGAGTTATTACTGTACCTAATCATTGTTTGTAATGTAACATTTTCTTTTATGTGCGTCTTGGTTTTTACTGTTAGTACAAAGAACTGTAAAATTGAAATAAATAATAAAAAAAAAGAGAACGGTAATTCGTTAAACAGCCTTCAGCCATTCCGTGACCTTTTTTAATTTTTTTTCTTCTTGACATACCTATTAGAAAAGTTTGCATTAAAATTGTAGTAGCCATTTTGACGTGATGAGCGATCAAATAAACAGACAGATTCTAAACACTGTTGAAACGTGTTCTGTTATCTCTTCTTAGGGTGCTTACATATAGAGAAACAGGTTTTTACCTGTACGTTCCGACTCCTCCGAAATTTGAAGTGACCGCTCTATTGTCGCGTTTCATGTGGTGTGTGAGTAGCCGGCGGCCCATAGGGGGAGAAGGAGGAAGGAGGGCAACGCATCTCTATAACCTCTATGCGGATGTCTATAAGCGTAGGTTGTCATGAAAATGGCTCGGATTTCTCTTTTGCCCTCTTATACTATAAAAACATAATATGCTTCATTTTTTTCTCTTGTTAATGTTAGAGACACAACTATTCTTTTCTTTCTACATTTTACTTAAATATTTTCAATAGATATAATTGTCCGATGAAGTGGATGCCATGATTGTCACTACGGACAGATTTGCCTGTTTTCTTTATACGAGTGAAACCGTTCAGGTTTCACGCTGGAACACGCCGGGACTTCACTTTGTGAGCGTTATGACAGCAAAAAACAGCTTATAGCTCATCATCTTAATTCTCTCTTTAATATAGATAGGTACTATGGTCCGTGAATCCGAAGCGTCACTACGTTTTGTAATCGACCATGTAACAAAAAATCTTCTGGTAGCCTCAAAATTAGACAATGTTACTATGGCTAAGTGACAAGAGCATCGTAATGCACTAGATAATGCACCCACATTCAAACAATTTCACAAATTCTTATCTGATCGTTCCAATTTTTTTTTAACTACGATGGTGGCAAAAAAGCATACGGCCCTCCTGGTGGTACGTGGTTACCGTAGCCTACGGACGCTTGCAACACCAGGGGCATCACATGCGCATTGCCGACCCTTTAAAACCCTATTGACTCCCCTCTTGAAGAACCCCATATTGTAGCCCTCTGGGAAAACCTCAGCAGGGAGTTCATTCCACAATCGAAGGGTCCATGGGAGGAAATTCCTCTGAAATCGGACTGTACGGGATCATTTGGGCTCCAATGTGTGAGTGTAAACTCCCTGTCGATGGCGAGCGGTGCGGTGATAGAAAGTGGCCGTGGGCATCATGTCAAACAATTCCTCGGAACACAACCCATTATACAAGCGGTAGAACACGCATAAGGAAGCAAAGTCTCTCCTTAGACTTAAGGGTTCGATACCGCTCGTAAGTATAGAATCGTCGACAAGTCTCACAGCTCTCCTTTGGATCGAGTCAAAAGGCCCAAGCTGGTATGCTGGCGCTCCCGCCCAGAGATGGGAACAGTACTCCATATGGGGACGGAATTGCACTTTATACAATAGCAGTCTCTGCCCCGCTGTGAAGTACCGCTTCGCTCTGTTTATATAGCACACCGAGTTTTTTAGATGCCAGCTTGGCCTTGTCTTCTAGGTGACTTCGGAACTGGACGTCACTGGATATGTCGACACCAAGGATACCTATACAAGTGGAGATGGTAAAAGTCGTGTCCTGGAATTGAGGGGCCACAATGAATGGGGTTTTCTTAGCGGTGAACTCACAAACTTGTGTCTAGGAGGGGTTGAATCGGACTAAATTGTCCCGACCCCAATCGGAGACTCCACATATGGTACTCTCGATTTGAGACACATGTTGTTCGCGACTTTCTTCCACAACGGAGCGAGGGATGTTTGCACGGCCTGTGTAGAACGCGTCTCCAGTGCTATCATCCGCATAGCAATATACTTCAAAGTTTAAACCGTAATAAACCAGAAAAGGCATTACCTCAGTAACGTCCTGCAATGCCAATTACTTACAAAAATCATTCCAGTGAACGTCAATTCAAATCGTATGCATCCACTAGTCAAATCCATTATCGCTGTGTCATATGCAAAGGTGACCACCGAATATACAAATGCCCTATATTTTTAAACAAAAACATTGCAGAACGCAAAATAGATGTTTCTAAATTAAACTTATTTTCTAATTGTTTAAGATGGGTCATTCATTACGAGAATGCAATTTAGGACCATGCCGTGAGTGTAATAAGATACATAATACTCTTTTGCACATCACGTTAAATAAAACTTATACACAACTCAGTGTAGTTGACGAGGATTCTAAATGCAATAACAATAATAATGATTCAGTTGCTACTTTTTCGAAGCAAAATATTAATCAAATCATTTTGTCTACGGCATTAATCAAAGTAACCAATCCTAATACAAACCAAAACAAAACTGTCCGCGCCTTGCTAGACTGCGGCAGTCAATCATCATTCATTACTCAATCCCTTAAACAATCATTGTCACTTCATTCAAATACAATCAATTTAACCAATGTAATAGGTATTGGCAACAACCCTTGTGATGAGGTCAAAGAGTCGTGGAATGTGAAATTCAACTCATTATCCAACAAAGATTTTAGTATTATACTGTCGTGTTTAGTACTAAAGAATCTCACGGGGGAGATTCCTATTCAATCAATCAATATTCAGCTATTAAAATTACCTAAAAACATTCAATTAGCAGACCCGACTTTTGATCAACCTGCACCGGTAGACATAATTAACTGCGCCGATATATTTTGGGACACCACAGGCCCTGCGCAGCGGTCTCTGGGTCCTAATAATCCTAAATTAATAAGTAGCAAGTTAGGTTGGTTGATCGCGGGTCCTATGTCTACAAATAATATTCATGCAAATGATCGTAATCAATGTCATTCTAATATGTCATTTATTTAAACACAATAGATTCACAATTATCAAAATTCTGGGAACTTGAATCAGTCCCACAACATCTAATTTTATCTAATATATAGGAAACCAATTCCATAAATCTAATCATAGACATAAAAAGATACTCCAAACTTAATCAATTAAAACGGATAGTAACATTTTATGTGCAACGATTTATTCATAATATAAGAAACTCCAAAAATAAAATAATCGATAAACTGTCAATTGAAGAATTAAATAAGTCATTTTATTTTTTATGCATATCAGCTCAAAAACAATTATTTTCGCAAGAATATGATTCACTAGCTAAAAATAAAACAATTAGTGCAAAATCAAACATTTTGTCTTTGTCAGCATATATAGATAAAAATGGCTTAATTAGATTAGGTGGTCGAATAGACGCTTCTAGTTTAAGTTACGACAGAAAACACCCCCTACTTTTACATGCCTCTCATCATCTCACCAAACTCATTTTCGTAGATTGCCATTTACATCATTTACACGCAGGACCACAACTATTGCTTGCGTCTGTGCGAGATCAGATATGGCCTATCAATGGTAGAAAATTAGCTAGAAGCACAGTACAAAAGTGCGTCACAAGCCGACGTTTGCGAGGCAAAACTCTTCGTCCGTTCATGGGAAACTTGCCATCACGACGTATTACATGCGACTTCCCAATTCGTGCTGTGGGCATCGACTTCGCGGGTTCATTTATGACACTAAATAAACGGGGTCACGGAGCCAGGGTAGTAAAGAGTTATTTCTGTGCCTCCGCTACAAATGCATTCACTTGGAGCCTGTTAGCGATTTGACTAAAGACGCCTTCATAATGACCTTCCGTCGGTTTATTGCTAGACGTGGTGAGCCGCTAGAAATATTTTGTGACAATGGTCGCAACTTTGTAGGAGCAGCTAAAGACATTGCTATTTTTTAAAATTAAATTCAGATCCGTTGTTGGATTTCTCGAGTAACGAAGAAATAAAATTTAAATTCTCTCCATCTTATGCTCCTCATTTCGGCGGTGTATGGGAGGCCGGCGTACAGTCAGCAAAATATCATATCATACGTGTAATGGGGCACTTTTGTAGTGGTATAATAATTATATACATGTAATGTTAAGTTTCTGGCAGTAAACCACTGACTGCTCGATAAAGACTACTCTTTTATTATTATGCAAGCATTATATATACTGCCAGAAACTTAACATTACATGTATATAATTATTATACCACTACACTTTCTTATTGGGCGTTCAATCACTGCACTGCCTGCACCTTGGCTAGTAGAACAGAAAATCACTTCACTACAGCGTTATGCACGTCTCGAACAAATAAGGCAACACTTCTGGCAGCGCTGGCAAAGAGAATTCATCTCAGAGCTGCAACAACGAACCAAATGGCGAACTAAGGATGGACCAGTTTTCAAGATAGGAGATCTAGTCCTACTTCAAGAGGAAAACTTGTCTCCGCTATGCTGGCGACTCGGAAGAGTTCTTCACCTCTTCCCCGGACCTGACGGCGTTTCACATGTGGCTGATGTGAGCACCACCAAAGGCTGCCTAAGAAGACCCCTTGCCCGGATTTGTCCACTCTTAGATATAAATTAGTTGAAAGGATTCTTTCAACGCGGGGGAAGATGTTCAGGCCCAGTTATATAAATACATCCTATAAGTTAATAAGTGAATTTGTTATCTATTGATTTCTTACAGGCGCTGGTACAATATTTATTAGCGCCGCATTTACGCCGGTACCTAGTATTAGAATTTTTTTATTAACCTTTTAAATGTACCGACCGCACCTTTGAGACATTCATTCGCAATACAGCCGTAACAAGATAACATGTCTTTTATTTCAATCTATTAAAATCACTTTCAACAACCATTCAGCCGTAGACAAAACAATGGTCTGTCTATCTTTTGACCCTCTTTTGCTTTATTGTAGATAAGTCAACAAAACAAAAATAGCATTCTAATAAAGAAACCGTAAAATGTAGACAACATTCTAAGTTGTAGGAAGTGTAAAATAATCGTACCTACTGTCGACATGATACGCTCTGGACTATTGCAAGTTGCTGGGAATGATGTGTTTTTCAAAATGGGGGAACCCATTGCAGCGTCTTTATCCTCCATCAGAATATTAATATGAAAACAAATATTACTTATAAAAGTCGCTTCACTGCTTTCTGTTTGAGTTTAAAGTCATTGCCTTTTCAAATTGTTTGGTTGATCCCGTGGCGTAAAACTTGTACTGTTTTGCCCCCGTTATGCTATAAAAATATAAAGCCGTAGTTCTTACTGGATCATTGTTGAGGATGTGGCTGGTGACGATGGGCGTGAGGATGGCGCCGGTGTTGGACGCGAAGTTGGTTATCGAGAACATGACGCCCGCGTAGTTCGGCGACACGTCCAGGTACACCATCTGTCAGTTAAATTGTTTAAAACTGTTACAACCTGTGCGGATGTTTGTATGCCGGTTGCCACTGACCGAGTGGCCAGTAACTGTCAAATACTTTATATTCATTAGTTACAGTTAGAATATGTGAATCGGTTTATTTTTATATTTGACACATGGTGTTAAATATAAAAAAACTAGCTGCGCCCCGCCGTATCACCCGCGTAAATTTCGATCCCGTGGAAAATCATCCAATGTCATCCCATAGGAACATTTTTCGGGATAAATTCTATGTGTTAATCCCAGTTGGCACACACATAGAGGGTCTATGTGTGTGCCAAATTTCATGAAAATTGGTTCAGCAGTTTTTGCGTGAAGGAGTAACAAACAAACAAACAAACAAACAAACAAACAAACAAACAAACAAACAAACAAGCAAACAAACAAACAAACAAATAAACAAACTTTCGCATTTATAATGTTAATAAGATAAGTGTCATAAGTACCTAACATGGTAACCGGGACTTTAACGTAAACCTGTAAAATCGACTTCAACTACTTGTAAATAATACTATCTACAAAGTGCACAACACCTGTGTCAAAAATAAAGAACATCAACCGACAATACAACAACAAGAACAAAGGTTTGGGGCAGCCAATTCCGTTTAAATAGTGAAAGTAAAATACGAGCCAGTAAATTAGACCCTCGTCTTATCTAAAAATAGCAGGTTTTTTATAACATGCGACGCCCATATTTTATAACATACGACGCCCATATTTAATAACATGCTACGCCCATATTTTATAACATGCGACACCCATATTTTATAACATGCGACGCCCATATTTTATAACATACGACGCCCATATTTAATAACATGCGACGCCCATATTTTATAACATACGACGCCCATATTTTATAACATGCGACGCCCATATTTTATAACATGCGACGCCCATATTTTATAACATGCGACGTCCATATTTTATAACATGCGACGCCCATAAACAATTACACAACCAGAAAACTCAAAAACCGCATAAAATGCAACGCAATAGTCACCGTAATGAGTTAGTGCCACCGCGGCACAATCGAATTGCCTCCGTTCTACAAAAACACCATCAGCCACCACTACCCAAAAGCCTCCCTCAAACGTCAAAGTATGAAGTAAATGCATCCATAACCATCTTATTTTTTTAAAAATGACATTAAGGTTACTAATACAATTTTTCGTCAAAACCGTAGACAGAGTTGTATTCTCTGTCTACGGTCAAAACCAATTATTTGAAAGATAGTCCGACTCGCACTTGGCCGGAATTAGGTTAAAAATATTATATAATACTAAAAATGGATTTGATTGATTTGGCGATTGATTGGAAAACTGCGTGTCAGACTGCGCCAGACCGGCAGTACACACAGTGCGAGCTGTCCACCTCTAACTATAACGAGTTCACCTCGACGTGACCACGACCGCTCTGCCATGAGCGAAACGACAGAGAAGAACAAAATTGGATTTTAAAAATCTCGGAGGCTCTGTGTTTACTGAGAGAGAGGGGAGATGTGCGACATCAAACACTGCTAGGTACTGGTACTACTAATGACTTTTTAAAGTTGTTAGTTATTTAAGTTATGTTGTTGATTGTGTTAACACCAATAATGTAGTGCCCTGTTGCTGATCCGGGGCACTCCACCTCAGCGGCCGGAGGCTCTCGCAGTGGGTTTTAGTCGGTAGCGGCCCCGTGCCGAGTCCACACACCCTTCCGGCTCACCCAGGGCCTGTTGGACGGCACAGTAACGAACACCTATTGTTTTATGGTATATAATGGAAATCGAAGCCATTTTCATGACTACCGACACCTATAGACGTCCGCATAGAGATTGTACGCATATGCATTACCCCCCTTTCGCCTCCACCTGCATGGGCCACCGGCTACTTACACGAAACGCGCCATTGCAACTGTCACTGTACATGCAGCGTGACCCCTCACTATATCGACGTAACCTTCGATACAATGTTAAATGTTCATTAATGAATGTAATGGTCCATTCAATGGTATCTCGATTCTCGGAAACGATGTAGATAATAATATATTATAATTGGCAAACAATATATTCTGTTATCAAATGAAATATATCAAATGAATCTTCTATTTTCACTTTGTATGTAAGTTAATTTTAAGTTCCTGTTCGCGCACTGTACATTATTTATCTCCCTATTGATCATTTATTGATTTAATAACCATTTCAATTTAAATGATATACATTAGGGGTGAGACGTATTTACGCTTCTTTTACTGTGTTTTTGCGTTGTGTTGGTGCTACTAGTATTTAAGTTCGAGCACACGCAGTACTTAAATACTTTCAAGTATTTTACAACCTGATTTTTACGTACACGTACATCCTAGTCCTTCCTCTGAATTAGAGAATCGTTATAAAACGTACATGTGTATGTAAATTTTTCAAAAGACATTATTCGCTTGTTTTCTATTTTGTTTTAAATGTTTTAGACAGTTGATGAATAATGGCATATTCATGTTATCGTCTCTCGCATCTAACTTTTTTGTTTTAAAATAAATAAATATGGTGTGAATATAAATGCTTTTAATATAGTACCTATTATTTTAATAGATAGTAACTAGGTAAATAAAATGTGTGAACTGCAAATAAACATTTTGTGTTAATTACGTTGATTTCGATACAGGTTTACTTTAGTAGATAGTAGATAAATAAACTGTGTAATAAAATTATTACGAGGGTCACTCTAAAAGTTTTTAGAACTGGCAAACAATATAATAAAAAGTAAGTTCGAATTTTAAAAATGGAACTCTTTGTTATATTATTGAATATGGATTTTATTCTTTTGTCATTTGTTTTACGTTTTGGCGGCAAATTGAAAATTGGCTGTGTCACGTCAGCATGAATCTAACGCGAGAAAATTATTGTGCAATGATTTTTTATGACTTTCGATGTCATTTAAGTCATAAAGAAAGTTATGATAGACTTCGATTGGCCTCTCACGATGAAGCCCCATCTCGTGCCACTGTTTACAACTGGTTTAATGAGTTTAAACGTGGTCGCACTAATCTCACCGATGATCTGCGTGTAGGACGGCCTAATACGGTGACGACTGAAGATAACATCAGTGTTGTGCGGCGTGTGATAGAGACTGATAAAAGAGTGACCTATCAGCAGATTCGGACAAGCTTAGGGATCGGTATGAGTCAAGTCCACAAAATCCTCCATGAACATTTAGCTGTCAGGAAGTTTTGTGCCCGGTAGATACCTCATAATTTGACCAAAGCCCAAAAACGCCGCCGTGTTGATTGGCGCCGTGAAATGGTTCAAAGATTTGACGGAGGTGGCTAAAACGTACTTACAGGTGACGAAAGTTGGATTTACTGTTATGATCCGGAAACCAAAAGACAGCTTGCTCAGTGGGTGTTTCCTTCCGAAGAGTTGCCAACTCAAGTGAAGAGAGGTCGAAGCGTGGGAAAAAAGATGGTGGCCTCGTTCTTCAGAAAGACAGGTCATTACGCAACAATTGTTTTAGAGGATCAAAAAACGAACAATTGTTTGCCACTTATCTTGGAAAAAGTTCGGGAGAAATGAACTCGCAGTAGGATCCTCCTTCATCACGACAACGCCTCGTCGCACACAGCAAGACAAACTATCGACTATTTGGCTACATTAGACGTGGAATTACTGGGTCACCCGCCGTATATCGCCGACCTCGCGATTTTTATTTCTTCCCGAAAATAAAAGAAAAACTTAAAGGAATACGTTTTACGGACGCCGAAGAAGCAGTGACTGCATTTCAGAAGGCCGTCGAAGAGACCTCTAAAGACGAGTGGGCAAAGTGCTTTTCTCAGTGGTTATATCGAATGCAGCGATAGCTTGATGAGAATGGACTCTATTTTGAAAAGATATAATGAAACTAATAACTTGTATAATATGCTGTTAACATCTGATGTAATACCTACAATTGCAAAAATAAAATGATTGATTGATTGCTAGTTTGCTTTTGCTTAGTTGTTTCAGTTTGACCCTCGTATATCTTGTAGGTAAAATGTAGGGGTGAGATGTATTTACGCTAACAGATTTTTACTTCGAAGACGGGCCCCTGGTACGCGCAACAGAAACTTACAAGTACAAAAGCATTTTGCTATATGCCAATAGTTACAAGCAAAGACCTTACAAGGTTCATTACTATACCTAATACATTTACATAAAAATTCAAATCTCTATCCTTATAAGGAACACAAAAAAAATTAAAAAACCCTCCGCACTTGCATACAATAATTGAAAGTATAGGGCTGAGGTACGAGCCCCAATACGCACAGAAAATACGTGCATACAAATGAAAACCATGTCTCAATAGAATTAAGGAATACAATCCTATTGATCAGAACAAAAACTTTGAAAGTATTTTTCTTGTCATACAATAATTTTGCTGCTCATGGTTTAAACAATAAAGATCGAAACCATATGCGGGTTTCGTACGTTACGCGTACGAAATACTTGCAAGTATTTTAAAACCTGGTTTCCAACCCTAGTATTTTTACGTACTCGTACTTGTTAGCCCCTGGTATTCAATATTACAAGTATATCTCATCTCTATTCTCTACTACAGGCTACAACCAGTAAGCAAGAATCTACAATAAATAATCTACAATATTATACACCGATAACCACTCCTTTAAGAGATTGGAACCGGTTCAAAAATAACAAACCGTACGAAACGCGACATTAGCATCGCTTTATCACATTGAATACTAACTATGAGACTCAGGTCTTTATTTTGGAATGTACAAGCTATAGCGCGATGTAGCCAACGGAGCAGCGCCATCTAGTGATAAACAGAAGTACTTACTATTTTCGAAGTATAAAGATGGCGGTGAAATTATTTTTTTGATTATAATATTGATTATGTATTTGAATATGCATTTGCATATTTTAATTTTTCAGCCTTTCTTGCACATTTTGCATAAAATATAGTAATCATTACTATAGTTGATGCAAAATATGCATATTATCTTTACATTTGTTGGTAGTGCTTTGAAAAAATAAAATCCGTCAAATAGGCTCTATGTTGGGAACGTGCGTGGCGCTTACTCTGCTGACTATGCTGACTACTAGGTTTCTGTAGTAATATAGTAGTTTTTGCTACTAGGTTGCTTGGAAAGGAATGTCGGAAGGAATTTTTATTCGGCAAAGGTTTTAATTAAAAGCTAATTTTCACACTTAAGCCGCATTATTATTAAACGTTTTGAAAAGTGCTATCCCAAGGCCTGTGTATGAAGAAGTTCAATTATTATTATACACTGCAGTAGTTTTTGGTTGGTGCCCTTGGAAATATGGAGAGAATAAGCAGCGACGTAAAAAGTAAAATGCGAAAATCGTTACATTTAGATAAAAAAAAGATAGGAATGTCTTGAAGATAGAAATATAAGAAATAAATGGATGAATGTGTATGGAAAAGATATGTTAACAGTACGCTATTACCATATTGTGAAAATATTATTCTAAAGATGACCTGGAAGATGGAAAAATATGGATATATAGTTTATAGAAAATGTATGAATTATACGTATGTATGACTGTCTTTCGATTGATCGATCACATACTTAAGTCACCTAAGATTTGCAGACGACCTGGTAATACTATCAGAAACAAACTTCCAGCTGCAGCAGATGATTAATTCGTTACAGATAGCTAGTGCAAAAGTAGGGCTAGAAATAAATTCACAAAGACCATGACAATGACAAATAGTAATAAAATTCCAATACTAGTCAATGGGGACCCTCTAGAATATACAGATAAATATATACCTATATTTAGGTAAAACAATCAGCTTCGACCGGAAAAATAATGAAACAGAAACAGATAGGAGAGTGCAATTGACATGGAATAAATACTGGAGTCTCAAAGAAATTTTTAAAAGCAACTTACCTATAAGTCTGAAAACTAGAGTATTGCACTCGAGCCTCCTACCATGTCTGACTTATGCCCGCCAGACGTGGAATTTCACTTCCAAAGCCAAACATAAAGTTACAACCTGCCAGAGGGGAATAGAGCGCAGCATGCTCAAGGTAAAGAAAATAGAACGAATAAGACATACCAAAATAAGATCTATCACAAAATCCAAAAATGCCTTGACCTATGCTCAAAAGCTAAAATGGAAGTGGGCAGGCCACGTTGCGAGGCTTACAGACCAACGGTGGACTCTAAGAGCAACCTTATGGGAAGGACCGCAAGGTAAAAGTAGCAGACGCAGACCACTAACTCGTTGGGAGGACGAGATCAAGAAAATCGCAGGCTCAAACTGGAGCCAAATAGCAAAAAATAGAGATACGTGGGCTATTTTGGAGGAGGCCTTTACCCAACCTGGGTTCCTTGAACAAAATGATTAAGTACTAACACATTAGATTATAATTAGGTAGTAATCAACACTAACAAATACTCACTGTAAATAAGTAAAACTGTAACCCAAAAAATTAAGGAATTTTAGGCTTTTTATTTTATTTTATTTATTTTATTATTTATTATGACTGTTTTTAAAAGCCATAATATAATTAATGACAGAATCTGAAATTCGTTTTCAACTTATAAAAACTTTTTTAATTTTCTAACACACACACCACTTCTTTCTTCAAAGTAGTAAACATTTAATAACAAAACACATTAAAAACAGTCAGTTGTTACTACTACGTAACGTTTATTATTAATGTTTTACGTTAATATTTCATTGATTAAAACTTAGACTTTTGACTTTGAAAACTTGGCATTTATTTGCATGAAAACGCAATATTATTGATGTTGCTGTATGTTGCATATACTGGCAGTTTCTATACAAGGCATTCTTTATGCATATTTCCATGTAATAGCCCAATTCGAACATCAAATTTAAATTGACTGGGTCTATTTTTTTTAAATTGGTATTTCACGAGCCGTATTTAAAAATATCAAAATTTGTAAACTAGTGAAATATTTACCATAAATCCAGAGTAGTAGAAGCCATTCAAAGTAAGAGCGAAGACAAGCGCCACGACCGCCAAGACTTTCTGGCCGGGGCCGATAAAAGACAGCGCCACCAAACCGATAGCCATGCCGAAGAAACCTGGAACATCAGAAACAATATTTATCTATTTACTTAAAAATTTAATTGTTATACAAAAACCATTACTTTTTAAAATCTTATATAGCCATAGCCAGGACCACGGAATAGATAAATAAGGTTGGAATGGAAATGTGGGCGGAGCCGGCGCGCCGCAAGTATGATTAGATAATCATACTTGCCACGAAACACGAATGTCGTGCTTTTAGTCGCAAGAAATTTTACGCGCTCTTGCAATGTGATTGTGACAAGAGCTGCGTAAAATTTCTTTAAAATGCCGTGTTGCGCTATTATTATTTGTAAAAATCAAAGCCAGACATCAAGTATTAAGCAAGGAGGCATTTTTTTTTCATAGGTAAGTCGAAAAACTTAGCCTAAGATATTTTTTTTTCGAAAAATTTATTTTATATTACGTAATTACCAATCAAAACAACAATATTGCAAACAAATAGAAAAAATATACATACAGACAATCTGTAAAGTACGCAAGCAATCCACGCAACGCCATAGATAGCGCGTAGTGTATTGTATAGAGACGATACTTTCACGAGTAGACGCATCGCATGGTTTGGGCTTTGTTTTTGGGAAGTCCTTGGCAACGAATAAGAGATGTGACTTATTCGATAAAAAATTCATAAATTGCCTGCCTATGTACGAAATAAGCCAAGATCACCTCGAGATGCTATTTGGGAATATTAGATATCATGGCGGATGCAACAACAATCCCACAGCCCGTCAATTCAAAGCAGCATACAAAAAGCTTCTGGTTCATGTAGATTTAAAGTCTCTCGATAATCGTAATTGCACGGCCCTGGAAAATATTACTATACTCAATTGCACATCTTCGCCTATAGTACGTATAAATAAAACCACTAATAATGGTTTAGTGGAAGATGAAATAATCTCTAAAACAAATGACGACGAAGACATAAGTTTATTTTTCCAAAATATTTTAGTATTTAGTAACCAGATAAATAGCCATATTGCTTGTTACATTGCTCATATTTTGATGAAAAAAATGTACCTATTGTAGTAGGTACATATTTGTATTGGAGCGCTATTAAGTAATGAAATAAATACTGACCATAGATTTATTTTAGCAAAAGATAAGGGTGGACTATTATACTCGTCGAAAGATTTAATACAAATTTGCAAAACTTCAGAAGCAGTCATCGAGATTTACACTGATAGTCTCCGACAAATAAACAAAAATATGTTGACATCAAAAATCTTATGCAATTTTGTCGGGTCTAAATTATTCAGCAATCTTTGTTATCATGAGATTGGATTATATCCTACAGCTAGACATGTAACAGATTTAACTAAAGCTATTATAGAAAAATATATGAATGTAAGATTGCTCTTTATTTTGAAAAATTCAAATTTACAAGAAAGCAAACGGGTGTTACTTATTAAATACATTTTAATTCGGGAGCAATAATTTAATAAATAGCACTTAAAATATTTAGAATACTCATTGTATATAAATATACACAATTATATACAGTTAAATCTCTTTTTCACCTGTGTTACCTTTTTATCTACCAACATTTATATCTCTCATCTCGTGTTAAAGATTTCTATCGATATCAATATCAATAATCGATATCGACTGCAACCCTAGTTATGTATGTGTTGTTTTTATGCGTGTCAAGCATTTGTCAAATGCACGTCATTTATAGAAATTGCTCTAGTATGTCAACCAATAGTAACTTACGGTTCTAAGTGATTTCTGCATAATGTGTGCGAAATGCCCGTACGTATTGGATTGCGTTAGTAGTAAAATAAAGAGTTCTAGCAATTCTAGCATGATTTCCTTTCCAATCTCTTTTATCTATTCCGTGGTTTTAAAAAATAAATATTTTTTTCAGTTGGCGTTCGAGCAGTAAGCAATACCAACAAATCAACATCTTCACTAACAAGAATAGTTGGATTTGTAGAGTTCTATTGCTGTTTCAACTATCAGGACATCAGCATCACTATCAGCTTGCTTTACAGAGATATTTTGAGACGTAAATTTTTCTTTCAACATTGAAATGAACCAAGACTTGTTGTGTGTATTTACGAGAAATTTCTGTTGGCTTGTGGTGGGGTTTTTTTCGAGTTTATATTTTTACAACTGTATAATATGTATGTACGCGCTACAAAAATTAATATTTTACTTATATTATCATTCTGTAACGTATGTACGTACGGTAATTGACATGCATATTATGAAGAATACAACTTTTTCAACATTTTGCATCGCTGTATCTCCGAAATGGTGATTCTTAGGGAAAATATGTATGAACAATTTTTGTAGATAATTGCATGATGAATATTTTTTGTCTCACTTATTTTTATTATAAAACTTACCGTTTAGCTGGAACACTCAAAAAACCGATTTTTGCAACATTTCACCTTGAATATTTTTTTTCCAGACTTCGGATTGATGTGGATAATTGGCAAATTGTGTATAATGGGGTTTCCAACATTCATGCTAATTTTTAACAAGGTGCGAATGCTAACTTGACCGGACTATATCCCATTGGTGGATTTTCTTCCACCAAAGGATTCCCATGGGTGGAAGAAAGGAGGGCAACACAATCTCTGCATCACTATGTCAATTAAGTAGCCAGATCTTTTGTCTCCTTAAACTATTAAAAATTAAGAAAATTGAGCTCATCAGAATATTACACGGTTATTATAATAACCAAATTATATGATTGGTCAGATGTACGTCACCTATAGAATTGAAAATCTTCCTGGCAGCTGCGAGCGACAGACAGCCCCTGTTCAGTAGTCTCTCGCTGACGTTAGCTGAGATCAGGTTACCCACCATCATGCCGACGTACGGGAGCACAGACAGGAAGGCGCTCTGTACAATAACATTAACACTATTTTTATATGAGCCGTTTGAACAAGAAATTTGAAAAAAAAGCCTTTCATCTAAATCTTTGGCATTTGTCACCTCACAAACCTCATCTGATTACAAACAAAACAACGTTTGTTTTTATTTGTAGATTATCTCGTCTTATATTTAGATAGAGAACTGATGTTCTTTGCTTTGTTCAGAAATAGCTGAAAAATGTTTTGGACAAAAAGGGTTGAAACACTCGCGGAGTTCGGCAAGGTAAATATGTATAACCGAAAACTAATAATCACTAATTTTCAAATGTAGTTTAACAGCTTGTACAGACATTTGATTACATTGCGGAGCATACGTTCATGAGCCCAGGTAAGACGCCTGACATGATTACTGACGTACCATCAATACTGGATGAACAGTTCAATGACAAACGGACCGCAACAAACCACCGACACTCACAAACATCAGCACATTAGATTTGCAAATGCCTGGTCCTTCCGTTAAACCTTGCAAATTATTTTTTTAGTTACCAACCGTTTACGGCGGTATTATACAAATTAATTATATTTCAATGAAGTACATTTTTCAAGGAGATGTTCAACCCCTGTTCCAGGTACGTGGGCATGTCCACGAGGAAGATGATGTAGCTGCAGGCGGAGCCGGCGTGCGTGATGACGACCGCCCACAGAGTCCAGGTGCGGAGGATCTGCTTCCAGGGAATCGCGATTTTCTATACAAAATAATATATTTGTATTATACTTTGCTCTAATGACTAGTTCGTCTGCTTAGTATGTCTGCCTGTATAGTCCAAATAGGACAGCGGACTCCCGAACAATAGACGTCTAGAACTTTTCAAAAATATTTCTTGACGAGGGAGATATATTATTAAGAATGTCATGATGTACTGAACAAATCCGCGGGTGTACCTCATGCTTAGACGATACCGGCGTAAAGTGTATGTGTTTCCGGTAGCCCGTGGAGGGGAAGGAATGCCACAAAAGTAAAGGGTAACTAGAGAGGTTCTCACTGCTCGCGTGCGGGGAGCACATCCATACCACAAAATAAAAAGGTACATATACCATGATAGAAAATGACAGGGTTAACTAAACCCCCATATTATTATAGAACGTCGCCTCGTAGTCGGCTCACGGCTGTACTCCGAGGAGCTAGTCGCCCAGAGGGGACCCAGCGGCCAGCGCTGCTTGTTATCTCCAAATTATATTATGATGCCGATCATGTTTGTTACATACATTTTAATCGATGGATAATGAATAAAATAATATTACTTACTTTATTATCGCAGGCATTGAGCTCCCTCTCAATGTAATTCTTCTCTTCTGCCGACATGAGCCGATGTTCGCGCGGAGTGCTGGCGGAGAAGAAGTACCACACCACCGAGGCGGCGCTCGTTATGGAGGACACCGCGTAGAATATGGACTTCCATCCCATCCGCGTTTCCGCCAGCACGCCAGACACGCCCATCGATATGATAATACCGAGCTGGGAAGCTGGAAGAAGTATATTATCCTACATGCATATGCATTTTTGAAATGAATAGCGAGGAAAGAATCCGTTGAAATTTTTTGGGATTGATTCTATGACTTGTAAATATGTATTTCATTTCATTTCCTTACATATATAATTTTCGTATACTATTTGTACTATATATATATTTATTTACTCGTCTATATTTTATTATATATATACAAATATATATATATATATATTACTATACTATATTATCTATATACATTATTATTTGTTTGATAATACTAATAGATTATTTTACATTTTATATAATTTGTATGAGAGAAGGTGTGAGGAGTATATATCAGGGGACTAACGAATTGATAGACTCGTTTATTGCGGAGGTTTTGTCATATTCTGCAAGTGGACATTTGCATCAAACGAGATAGAATCCGAGAATCTTAATCATGATCCTTACATATAGACACACTAGCTTCCTCCCACAGCTTCGCCTGCGTTGATTTTGGACTTTAAAAATAAAAGTTCTCAATTCTTCCGAATGAAAGATTCACAGCTGCTCCCCCGTGTGTTATAGCGTGATAGTATGTAGCCTATATGTTGACCTTACCTGTTAGTAATATTCATGCATAATTTGAAGTACTTCCATGCAGTACTTTTTTAGTTTAGCCCGGACATACGTACAGACAAAAATTCTAAAAATTATATTTTTGGCTTCGATATTGATTGTAGATCATTTTTCAAAACAATACTTGGAACGTGAAAACATGTTGATATCCCAGGAGAAAAAGAATCCTATTATCTAAGTCAGCTAATACTCTATCTGTATAACAAATTTTATCAAAACCCGTTCAGTAGTTTTGACGTCATTGACGGACAAACATCGAAACAAAGAATTTTTCACATTTATAATATTAGTGTGATAAACCTGTAATTAAGTATGACCTGTAACTGTGTAACCTGTAATACGTATAAAATTCAGATTCTTTATATTACCTTACAGCTAAAGCATTTCGTTAGCGAGTTGTAAAAAGCCGTCAGCGCCATCTATTGACAGTTAGGCGGAACGAAGTTCACCAGGTCCGCAGGTTTGTGCAAGGCTACAAAATCGTAATTACGACTGCTAATATTATTGACATGAGTTTGGCACACGAATAAAGGAAAACCTGGGTGAATGCATGATCCCAAGTAGTAGTCCCGGGAGATGATTCTTGTCATTATTTTATTGCGAAAACTTTAGTCAATAAAGACTAAACTCACACTAAACTCAGGAGCACAATATACGCACTACACAGAGTTCAAGGGAGTAATCTCCCTTGTACTGATGTACAGGAGAATTCTTTTTTCATTTTGGTCTCATGTTCCTCAAAGAAAACCATTCAGTTCCTTTACTCATCACATTCCTGAGCTTAGTGTGACCTTAACTTTGTAACATAGACCTTGTAACATAGCAACAAAAACAACTAACAACAACTTTGCCCGTAAAAAAGTGTAAATTCATCAGATGGGACCATTATCGGGATCAGAAGAGATATAAATGTCATCCCCCAAGAACATTTTATCAGCTTAAGGGGTATCCCAAGATACGCTTTTTGTGCTCCAAATATTATGTATTTATGCATTTATTATATATATTATTAGGATAAATTTGTACCCTAGCAACATTAGTCGATGATGTCCACTAAATAACATGTAGGTAGTGACTTGTAATGTGATAAATTTATAGGACGCGGGTAACTGAC
>LUGF01005148.1:193138-205019 GCA_001625245.1 Calycopis cecrops
AATACTGATATTGTAACTTATAAATAATAAGTAAAGTAATATCTATACCTACTTATGTAAAATGTGTGGGTATGTACTTAGTACTAAAAAGAAAAAAAGGATGCGCTATTATTGTCGTTATTGTCTGTATAGTGTTCATATAATATGAATTTGTATTTACTTATAAAAATGTATAGCGTTAGTTATCAATATTTTGGTTAAGGGGGGAGGAGTAGTGGGCCACTGCTCAATAGATTAAAAAAGTAGTCTATAAAGATCATTCAACAAGACCAGTCGTCTTTTATTACAAAGTTACAGAATAAATTTATAAGTTTATCGCTTCTTAACATAACTACTTAATATACAGTTATTTTAAGTAATAACTGGAAACTTCTGGATAGTGGATACCGATGTGTTCTATAAAATATATATTATAGTGCCAGAGCCCATCGTACAAAACCTGGCCGACAAGTCACAACGTTTTTCGTATAATGAATGTATTCGCTCACTTACAGTGATACTGCCTACTACTCAGTAATCACTGAAGATCAACTTACGTAGTTTTCTGCTATTGTTGTGTGCTAGTTATATATAATTAACATAATATATTATGTTCGTGTAGTATGTAACTATATGTAGTATGTAAATCATAAAGCGTAAAATGTATATTTACACAAAACTAAAGCGCTAAATATATTTGTTTAAAATAAAAGTTTATATTTGGTGCTTAATATACGATAGGTTCATCGTTCCAAAAACAGGTCGGGATAACATTTGTAATAAATATATCTACTGCAACAATCTTTTAAGTACTAATACTAATACTAAGAAACTAATATATAATTTATGACCCAGAATATTTACATAGCTTTGTGCCAGTTCTGCAGGTCTTTATTGGAATAAATAAATTTATAATAACTTTATGTACCTAATTTATTTCATGTAATAAAATTTGATACTGTCTCTCGATCGAGCAAGTTTCGTGCGCGGGGCTCTTGCTCTAACAGCTATGTATACATTATAACATACTAGTATTCATAAGGGTCCTTGGTTTATAATTTAATCGATTGGATCCAGTTTTGTGTCTACTCGAATTTCGTGTTTCGTTGTTTTGTGCAAAGTAAAATGTCAATAACACCTTGTGTCACATATTAGTGTGTAAATATTTAATTTCTGTTAGTTTTTTGTACTATTTTGGCATATATTAATTTCTTTATTGGAATAAATAATAAATAGATCGAGGCCAGTGGCGTGCTGTGGGAGAGGCCTGTGAACAATAGTGGACTGCAATAAGCTGATGATGATGATCATGATATAAAATGTTATTTCTATTCGTGTGTAATGCGGTTCGATTATCTAAAATGAGCATTTTTAAATCTATAATAATATTGCCGGTCACTTGAATAATTTATACACATAATATTCTCTACGAAATATTTAAAATTCGTTAATCATATATTATGTATTACGCATTAGATCTAATGCCATTAGATTAAATCAAATTAGGCAGTCGTGACCCTAAATGGTCACGACTGCCCCTTTGTCCCTTATTGTCACTTAAGATGAAGTTTGCTCCAGACGTGGGAGAAAGACTGAGGGCCAGATGTAAAAAGAATAAAGAATTTGTAGGAAATGAAGGCGCGGTCGAGGTGAGGGCTAGGAAGAACTCAACACGGAGAAGGCACTAGGGAGTTATGAACGCACACAGTGGCGCATTTAGGCTTACTGCCGCCCTAGGCCCAGCCTGATACGGCGCCCTTTTTACCCGACTACAGCGAAGCAAAAAGGAGTGTTATGATTTTTGACCGGACTTAAATTTTATTGTCCTGAAAATTTTGGCGCCCCCCCAATCGTGGCGCCCTAGGCCCAGGCCTCACGGGCCTATGCGTAAATCCGGCACTGAACGCACACAATCCGGCCACTACATATTAAACAGGGATGATAGAGACGTGGGTTGCTGGAGGGATTCATTAATTAGCCAGCATGTGTATCAAACGGAGATCTCGTTGTTTCGATACTAAAATACAAACATTTAATATGTAATTAATACAATTTTCATCCTTTTCGCATACACTTTCACTGTGAATGTTCACAGCTTTCTGTCCGCGACTTTACTCGCTACGTATTTTATATAAAAACATAACATGAAAAGTTCAAAGTATCAGGGCTCAGGTTCATCATTTTTTTTTATAAATTTTTGTTGTTTTTTGTTTATAGAATATGGGGGCAAACGAGAAGACGAAGCCATTTAAATGACCACCGACGCCCCTAGACATCCGCAAAGAGGTTATGTAGGTGTATTGCCCTCCTTCCTCCTTTTCCCTTTCTGGGCCACCGGTACCGCACGAAATGCGATGCCGGTCTTGCATAAGCTAGAGTAGCACTGCCTCTTCAAAAAAATCTATAATTTATAAACTGAGTTTCCTATTCCTTGTAACTATTAGTTAAAAAAATAAATCTAAATACCTATTGGTACAACTGTCTGTATTTGAACATAAAAAATAAAAAGAAAAAAATACTTACGTGATCTTTTCTCGGTTGTTTCCTCCATATTTTATTACTCTTTACAACTTTATTTCGTTTATATCCTGTATAGCTGTATTTTATAAATATATTAAATTAATTTTGTCCACTTTTATACAAAGCCTAATATCGTCCTGCGCGTGCGTTACTTTTCGTTTTGCCACTACAACTGTAAACGCTGTTTTTGCCGTCGGCTTTTTCTTCGATATTGTAAACAAACTAATTTTATTATAATACGCCGTCGCCAAAATAAGGACAAGACAATATTATTATTATGTATCTAATAAAATTATGAGTGATGGTGTTCTAGGAAAGCAACCTCTCTTTCGTAACAAAAACAGCTAGATAATATAACTGGATTCTTATCCAGGTAGATAGAAAGTCACTTGAGCTTCGACCTCAAATCTCAAATGGCTGCCTAGATGAGCGTCATCAACGCAAGAGAATCGTTCAACATTTCAATTAGTTTGAAACTTGCAAATAGTTTTAGGTCAGCGAGCCGGCCGCGGCTCTCCGGTCTGTGTCTGGTAAACGGTAAGATCACGACGTAGCAGCCAACAGGGCTTTTTATTTCAACAACAGACAACGTCCATTTACACCCACACGTCTATGGAAATAAAAATGTAAGGACCTCTGTTACAGGTGTAATAAAATTCATCTTTTAATATATTTATAAAAATGTCATAATATGCTTAAGGTGCACGCCAATGGCGTTTGGGACACATGACTCGCATGATGTGGTACAAGCAGATTGCTGCGTTTGCCTCCGCACCGACTTCAAGCGTAGTGATAGTGTGTATAGTGTGTATATAATATTAAAAAAATAATATTTAGTGTAATATTAAACTTTTGGTGAAAATTGTCAATTCGGTTTTATTTTTTCTAAAAAAATTCGCGATTTGTATAATACCGTTATTAGTTTTTTAAAAAGGTAACAAACATACATACAAACTTTCTCACTTATAAGTAGACTATAATATAGGTATATAGTAGAGACACGTGTCTTACTAACATTAAAGAATATTTGCTGATTGCTGCTCTGATCAACCTAACGACACAATTATGTCGTTGAAACTGAAATGATATGGTACGAGTTTTTATGATAGATGTTTGACTTGGATATACGTACTCTATACAATTAAAATAAAATAAATAGTCTAAACCAACGACTCCTTATCCTACCTACTTAGGTGAAGGTTGCGATCATTGGACGGGCTCTTTCATTGGACCACCTAATTTTTTCAAAAACTATGCATGTCACAACGAGTTCAATACGTTTATTGGCAACATTACAGCACCCCTTGCCCCCTCGCCAAACCTCAGTGTCCTCGCGACGAGTGGCACGAGTGACGTATGCACTTGTGTCAGCGTGATATAAAAATCGAGCCATCAACAAACCCATGTAAGTAGCATTGTATTTATTCATGTTTGATGATTGTATTATGTTCGAATAGCAAATTTATCTGTGCTTACAGAGACTATGAAGTTTTTTACCTAACTTTGCACGTTTTTTAATAACCTCTTTCGTTATGTTGATATACCTAGTTGCCATCAATGGACCACAATGGTGACGCCGGGACCTTGGACCGGTCCAATCAAAGAAACTTAGCGAATTGCTTATTTTCATTTAGTATAATTCTAAAAAATGTTCTAGTCTGTGTGAATTTCGTATTGCAATAGATACAAATACAAACTTTCTAAACCTTTTATTTTTTTTTACATAAAATTAAAATTAAAATATATAAATGGAATTATTATTGTACAGTATTAAAAATGTAATATCAAAGTTAATAAATAGATTTTTATATTGTCTATTTTTATATTGCACGTAGGTATCTAGATACCTACCTTATTGTTATAATCGGATTATATTTGTATATTCCAGAATGTCGGCAGAGAAAAAAAATAAGGAAATTTTATTCTTACAATGAAACTGGTATGAAACTTGCAGCAGAATTTTTAAGAAAAAACTATTGGATAACATGAAGCGAGTAGAATCTATGTCGTTCCAAAAGCCTCATTAAAGAGAAGATTGAACGGGAAAAACCAAAACGCTGCTGAAGAAGTTCAGATAATAGGATGAAAAGGAGATCTTCCGCACAAACTATATAGAGAATAGACCCACCACTCGCCTTACCAACCAATAGCATTCCCGAATTTGTCATACAGATGCCCCCCGATGACTGTTTGACCGACGAGGTAACGACTGCTTGACCGACGAGGTAACGACTGCTTGACCGACGTTTATTTTATTTTTCAGGCCAAAGAATGATTAGTATTGTGCCTATCATGAATAAAATTGCGCGGGTATTTAATATAAATATTGTATTATATTTTGATTTAAATTAGGGTAGAGAATTAAAAAAATACTGTTAATTGTTAACAATTTTATTCTTTTTTAGAAATTACAAATTTATCTTCTTGTATCTTCGCCATTTTTTTACTTTTATGTTGCTTTTTTTTCTGTTCTTTGCATATTCCTCGTTGCATTTTTCTTGTTGAAGAAAGACCAATTCTTCCTTCATTATTTCATACTGTCTGAAACAAAATAAAGACTATTAATATCAATAATCAATAAGAGTATAAAAGTAATATAAATAAAGAGTAATTTAATAAAAGTAATATAAGAAAAGAGATTACATAAAACAGATAGATAGCTTATTTTATGTAAGAATATGAATATTATCTGCACACTTTGATGACTTTGAATTCTTTAGTAGCCTTAAAGTTATTAGTTAAGTAACACAAAAGTATTTAATAGGCTTGGGTCATGATATTATTTTATACATAAAATATACCTGTAGGTTTATACAATATATATATTTACATCAGCACACATTGGATTTGTTAATTTAAAATCCCCGGTGCAGATGGTAGGTCCCCGGAAATTGGATAAGATAAAGGGCAACAAATTATTGTTTAAAAGATATATAATACTAGTATAAACACTATATCAGTTCATAAAATATATACTAGTCTAAACATTCGCTACAGAATAAAATAGTTTTAATATGTACTTTACTTATCTGTAACTACACAAATATACAATTTCTATACACATATATATTACACATATATATGATTAATTTTATATATTGTTGTAAATATATTTATATTTAACTTTGTTATTTCTTGTCTAACTCAAAATATATTATTCTTATAATAATCAAAAAATTAACTACATAATTTAATTATTAAATGAAGTTAATTAATTTCTAATTAATATGTTTTTATGTTTACTAAAAGTGCCAAAATTATAACTTACAAAATTTATAATTTACAAATGATATATGAATTAAATTTCCTGGTGTATCCATAAACTATATTTAATTAAACAATAAATGATTAATCAATATAGGCTAATAAGGTAATAATACTCGACGGCTGTGAAAGTTCAGTTGAGCCTATTAGACTCTCAGGGTAGTAGCCTTAACTGCCCCTAGAGTAAACCCAGAACCTCACCTTCACCTCAATAGACTAGTGGGGTAGAGAAAGTCTATTCACTTACCAGAAGAATTTATTGGGACCCCTGTAAGCATTTCACTGCGCGTGAACAAACTAGGTTATGCACAAGCCAATATACGCGACTTCTTTGTCACAAAACGTCGCACAAAGTGTTTGTAACAAATCACAAACTTGTAAATAACGCAGCTTGAACTTAAACTTTTGCTTCGCAGTAGACCACAATTAATATGATGGACCCATTTTTATAGTCTCTTTACTTTTACATTTTGGAAATCTATATAAAACACTATTTCCTTGCATACCTACTTATACAACATAAACAAGTCTACTCCGCTCAACACTGAACACACCGTAGACAGAGAATAGTATTCTCTGTCTACGGAACACACAAATATGGCGTCCATATTTATAATTTTGTTCATTATAAAATATGGAGTGCTATTGGTCGGTTTTGGTCGGTGTATAAACCGACCAATAGCATTCGCAAGATGTATCATTCTGTATAAATTTCATTGGCTCATTTTTTTCAATCTATTTCATCGGTTACTCATACTTTTGATTGGCTGTAAATACTTGTAGCCAATAAATGCATGCCGTTTGTTGAGTAGTAGTGAGCCGCACTGCTGGGCAGCAAACGGGAACTCAAATGTCAAATATACGGAGTTTACGCCCCATGATCTTCCGGAAGATTTAAAAGCTGAATTAAGGGATTACATTATTGAAATGAAGAATTCTTTGTTTGGTATTACTCCCAAAGATGTCAAGAGAAGCCCTCCAATTTGCTAAAAAAATATATGATTATTATAAAAACTTTTCAATAAAAAGTATTTTTTATTTTGTGTTTCATTTGAGTCACCTTCTTTGGACCGTTAATACACATGTTTCTAAGTCCAATGATGGCAACTTAGTGGTCCATTCAAGGCAACGCTGGTCCAAAGAAAGCAACTCCTTATCGAAGAGTTATTTTAGTATATCTGTAAAACCTCTCAACTTTCATGTTCAATAACTTATATATTTTTATATTTTTTATAGCATAGGAGGCAAACGAGCAGTTGGGTCACCTGATGTAAAGTGAACACCAACGCCCACAGACATCCGTAACACCAGAGGTCTAACAATATATCATTAATTTACATAAAAAGCAATAAATTCCAACAATTAGAGAGGAATTAAGAGGTAGTGCCACGCTGTATGCTTGCATGCAGCCGAATTGGGCCGGCACGACCGGGGAGGTACCTCTCGCTTACACGAGACCGGCGTGAAGTGACAGCTGTGCTGTCGCGTTTCGTGCGGTGTGTAAGTAGCCCGTGGCCCATGGAGGTGGGAGGAGAAAGGGGGGCAGCGCATCTGTATAGTCTCTATGCAGGTGTCTATGGGCGTCGGTAGTCATGAAAATGGCTACAACTGCTCGTTTGCCCCCCTATACCAAAAGAAAAAAAAAAAAATTGGGTTGCATTTGTTGGTCATATTTCATGAAATAGGATGTCTTAAAGTTAAGTGGTCCAATCATAGCAACCTTCCCCTAACTGTTTAAGACTTTTGCGTTACTCACACATTTTGAGGGATGTTTAAGGGTTTTAATACGAATAAAATATTAATTAAGGTACGCTCGCAAGCCTTTGCTCGGCGTTCAGCCGGCGCGCGGCGCGCGGTGTGCGGCGTGCGGCGTGCACCGTCAGCAGACAGCCGCGGCCGCGGGCTGACTCGGCTCGTGACCGACTCGCGCTCGTGACCACGACGCCACCTAAATACATATTGTATTCTAGTTAGAAGCCGTAAAAAACTGCAAGGATACCTTTATCCTACAGTCATGCTCCATGTTTGGGTTTCCATTAGTTTTATGGTTTGTTCGAATATAATATAAAAGCCAATCTCGAAACATTAAATCTCTCATTTTTTGGGATAAAAATTAAATTTCGTACATACATAATATGTGACATATTACCAACTTTTATTAAATATGTAAGAAGTAGTGCCACACTGCATACTTGCATGCAGCCGAATTGGGCTGGCCCGACCGGGGAGGTACCTCCCGCTTACACGTGACCGATGTAAAGTGACAGCTGTGCTGTCTGTGCTCAGCTGTGATGTCTCATTTCGTGCGGTGCGTATGTAGCCGGTTGCCCATGGAGGTGGGAGGAGAAGGGAGGACAGCGCATCTGTATAGCCTCTATGTGGATGTTTATGGGCGTCGGCAGTCAGGAAAATGGATCCGACTGATTATTTGCCCCCTATACCCTAAAAAACAAAAAAAAAATGATAACTTAATTTTATATAATTACGCCATATTATGTAATCATTGTGAAATGTTATGTACTTGTTGTTTTTGATTGTGAAATCAATATAAATCTATTGTCGCACCAGGTGGTCAGGTATGGAGCAGATGGGGTTGTTTACTACGTGAATCGCCTAAAATGGGAGAGAGTTTTGGTCCGTGTAGTGTGTCCGTGTGGGGAAGTAACTTTACTCTGCCCGCTGTCGGCTGTCGGCTCTATCCAACGCCGAGTGCCTCGTACTTACTTGTTCCAGATAAGTATTTATGTTACAAATTAATTAAATTATTTTTGGGTAATTTAATAATTGTCCCTAGTAATAAGTTACTTTTAAATAAAGTAAGTATTAAAGTACATTGTGTTTAAAATATAAAATGTTAATTCGTAAAATATGTAATGTTATTTAGTATGAAATGCCACAGGGCCAGATGGCTCGACAAAATCAGTTGTAATTCCCATAAGGCCACATCTGGCCTCACTCTTCAAATCGACGTTAATATTATAAATGCGAAAGTTTGTATGTTTGTTTGTTTGTTTGTTTCTCCTTCACGCAAAAACTGCTGAACCGCTTTTCATGACATTCGGCACACATAGAGGGTAACTTAGATTAACACAGGATAGTTTTTATTAGTTTAACAAATAAAGTTATAATTTAAATATAGTAACTTAAATGTTTAGTTGATAGAGTATTTTTGTTAAACCTGATAACAATTGTATATTGTATAGGCACAACATGAAAGAACCGAATTTTACTGCAAGTGACATTTCTATAATAACAAATAAATATAATAAATAACAAACGAGCTGAACTTGTTTTGAACACAGTTTTAGGATATTGTTGAAAGTTAAACAAATATACAAAAATAAAATGTCTATTGTCTATAAAATATGTCACATTAACCCATTTAGAACGATAATTATTTTTGTGAAAATATATTGTTTTTTTGAGCCAAGTTTATGAACAAATATCCAAAAATGTAGAAAAAAATATTTAAAAAATTATTATACTAATGGGGGGCCATAGGGAAGGTGTACCAAATAGGGTACAATAGGATTAAATGTACCTATGCAAAAAATGCATGATTTTTCAAATGCAGTTTTATTTACTTTTTCGTGTGATATATAATAAAACATTACACAATGACACCAATATTACACTTAACACACCTTGTAGGATACTGAGCATGGCAATGGCCGCATCTGGTTCGTTTCGGTTGCTTAGTAATATAATATAATGATTTTTACCATCATATCGAGATACGGCAGTTATAGATGATGGGCAACTAGGACCAGGCTTTTCACGTTGTTTATTGTCATATTATGTGCATTATGTCATTCTATTAGCATGTCCAAAGGGCGAACTTTGGCAAACCTATCGGATCCATCCAAGTTCAGGTAATCAGCGACATGAATGTTGGAATATATTAGTGTGAATCTATCTCTAGACATAGCTGTTGCAATCAAACTATTTCTTGAATCTGATGCATTTTCCCGATGCATTCTCCTTCTATTTACTTGACAGTAGCCGCTGACTAACAAAATCCCAACTAGACACTTTAATTCTTCAATCTTGACGTTCGCAGGAAGAAGTTTACGAGCTAAATATCTATTTGTTTCCGTTTTTATCAATTCGAACGCATCTTCAGAAAAAAACAATGAAAACCATTCTAACGGTGTCCGCTCAATAGGCGTATAAAAAGTGTAGCCATATGGTAGGTTTTGGTTGCAAATCTCGTATTTTCCAGCTGTACTTCATGAGACGTTTTTGCAACGGTTGAGTCTCTCGGTCTTCTGCTTCTAGCTCATGACTTGATGATGCTGCTGGGTCTACGGAAGAAGAGGCCGCTGCAAACTCGGCTGGTGCTCGAAGTAAACTTGGACACAAATTGTGTATGTTGACGGCATCTTCGTCACCTGAGTCTTCATCAGTCTGATCTTCATTGGCAGTATCAGGTGGCAAAATAAAAATATCCAAGTTTTGACCACAACTGTTGGAATCATCATCTTCTTCAAGAATTGTTGCGAGATCATGCAATGTCAATGGCCTAAAACAAAAAGAGAACAAAATAAAAACACACATAAACAAAAACATACGTTAACATAAACAACTATCAAAAACATTTTTTAGTACATTTTGCACATGCTTGGACCTACTGTACCCTATACGGTACACCGATTTTAGGGTTATATATTGTCAGTCTAAAATTATGTAATCGAGTTTTTTTCTTGTTATAATATGCATTGTACCTCAGTCTACAGAATTATACTCAAAAACTATAGTATTATAAAGAAATATAACGGCACTTACCTTCTCGAAGTCATAGTAAATAATTTATTTTCTTTCTGATGGATAACAATAACAAAATAATCAAAGTCACTTGCTTGAACGTAAATTTGTAATTTTTAACAAACAACTAACACATTCAGCTTCCCGTCACAAGTGGAAAAAAATAGATATAATTTATTTATTTATTTATTTATTTATTTATTTATTTATTTATTTATTTATTTAAGGACACCAACAGTACATGCATAAATACAATATAAAAATAAGTTTGGATATAAAAGAAATTCTGATGCGTGCACTTTTACAGGTGTCACAGCATTTGCTAAGTCAGCAAGTAAATAGTAATAATTGCAATGTGAATAGTAATAAGTCAATAAAATAAAATTAAATTGTGTGTTAAATTAAATTAATGAAATTAAACTTGCAGTTACCTACATGCAAAATATTCAGATTCAAATAAATAAGACAATAATCAAATAAGATAATAAAATCTTAAGTATAATTAGTGTCAAACGATTAATAGGTTAATTAATTAATTGGACCGACATACAATTTTTTATTTAGTATACTTAATTTTATAATAAAAATTAAGAATTTTTCTTTTGTACTGGCTGAATGAGTCATGAAATATGTCTAAATCGACAATGACGCTGGTAATGGCATTATACCCGGTACACATACGTGCGACATTGCCAACCCTTACACCTTTTATTAATGCTTAGTTACAATATAGGTTTCTGATGGAGCTTCAGTCTGTTGGGAGCTCAGTCCAGTCTTAACTCTCCAATAGTACGGTTCTGCCCATGGGGCCCATGGTGTAACAATTATTGTGTAAAGTATTTTAATTAAAGTTGTAATTAAAATAAATCTTTTTTTTAAAAAGCCAAATCCTAAAGGGCCCATAACATTTATGGTGGCAGCGGTGGGATACGAAAATCCCCAGTGTCCTGAATAAAATCAAGATTTACGCAAATAATATATTATAATCCTACAAGGAAAACTATCCAAAGCAAGTGTCCATATCCATACTTGCCTAAAGTGATATAGTGATATCAAAGTGTTCCTGTGTAAAAGTGTTATGTGTACATCGAAGTTATAAAAGTGTATAAATAATTCGTTCATCATCAACATCGTTCGTCATCGTTCATTGTGCGAGTTAAATATATCCTGATACAAGACTAACTCTCAAAAAGCCCTTATCTTCCTATGCAATGCTCCGAGTCGCCGTGATAACGACGGTCGCCTACGCATCGTGTATTATATTACTGTGAGCGCGAGCACACGGCGCGTTGCGGCGCCGCACCGCAAAAATTTCGCCGCATCAGCGGGCACACGGCGCGTTGCGGCGCCGCAG
>LUGF01005152.1:12416-27937 GCA_001625245.1 Calycopis cecrops
GTATTTCCCGTCTTCTGGCTGCTGCTGGTGCTGCTGCTGCTGTTGCTGCTGCTCCTGCTGCTGCTGCTGCTGCTGCTGCTGCTGCTGCTGCTGCTGCTGCTGCTGCTACTGCTGCTGCTCCTGCTGCTGCTGCTGCTGCTGCTGCTGCTGCTGCTTATAATGATGATGTTAAATCTAAGATAGATAATTTCAATTTAATTTCCAGGAACGGACGGCCAACCGATAAGGTTGGAGACATATTGACGAAGATGTCGGAGGACATTAAAACCCAGACGACTCAAGTTAAGCCAAACTACGCGGACCTGTTTAAGAGGTCGCTGTGGCTGAAGACCATCAGCTGCTGCTACATGTGGATGATCAGCGGCCTCACGTACTTCGGCTTCAACCAGTACATCAGCCAGACCAGTCCGGACCCATTCATAACTGTGGCAGTAGCAGCAACTATACAGGTAGAGTTTTATATAAGAGTGTACCATGTGTACCAAGTAAGCAACCAAAGTGGGTCAATATGTCCAGGGAGGCGCCTCACGATCAAATTTCACTTACGGAGAGTACAGTGACAGCTATGCTGTGGACTATTGTGCAGAGTTTCTGATGGCCACGACAATTATGTGGATGTCTATGGGCGCCCATAGTCATCAATGGTCTCCGACTGCTCATTTATCCTTTTATTGTATAAAAATACAATTTTATAATAAGCTAAAGCCAACGCTCACAAAAGCTGATTAATGCTCTAACAGTGTCTCAGAAATAGAGAGAGCGATGTGAGTACGACTAAAGCTTGTGAATAGATCTGCTGCTTATTCCGAGTTTTCAGCCAGAAATTGTTGTTCTGGACCCAAAAATAAGTAAACAGAAAAAACACGTCTCCTATCAGTGGCGGGTGCAGAAATTTTATTTTGGAGATGGTTGTTGATATTTTGATACCTTGGAACAAAAAGTATATTCGTCTAATTCCATACCGTATTCTATAAATGTTCCAAACTTAACCACTTGAGTAAATAGTTGTTGCGTGGAAGAATGATAAACTTTCGCATTTATCTCAATAGTAAGATTAGTAGGATTTGGGTTGTCACTGTCATAGCATGAGATCCCAATATACATATCTAGATACCTTCATATTGCTAGTTAATAAGAATGTAATTATTTTACTTTTTAAGTGTAATTTGTTAACGCCCGCTTGACTTGTGGAGTAAGCTGATTACCTAATGTATGACGAGAGCGTTACGAAAAGTGTGATGGAGCGAGGCGAACGAAATTTAAAAGGGAGATATAAGTTAGTGAAGATAGAAAGAGAGTTACGTTTCTTATATTACAAGTGTAAGAGCAAGAAGAGAAGAGGAGAGCAGTTAGGGCGCACATTTTTTCTCTCTCCCTGTCATAGCCAGTTCTTTCGTGTATGAAATTTCCTTCACTCGTGGGGTCTAAACTCTAAAGCACACACATTTTTTTAACAAACTAATTACGTATATGTAAATATATGTTTTACGTGCTATTAAAGAATACATCTTTAGTAAATTAAAAAGTATATAAATACCTACCATTACAAATTTCCTTTGTCAGTATGCAAAAGAATATTAAAATATATAAATAACTTATTTTTGTAGTAGTAAAAATGTTTCAAAATTTTAAAAATTATTCAAGAACGAGACATGAAACCGCATCTGATGATCGCAATCTGTAAACACATAGAAGGCGGGAAGACTTTCGCATAATTTTTATCGGAACTTCAATGCCAAATCGGTGCAACTAATGCAATTAAATGAGTTGTGACAAGAAAAAGTAGTCAACCTTACGTTTGCATACTCTATAACTTCATACTTTCGATTCCAATATATTTGTTGCAATATTTAATTGGATATAAAATACTTTTCACCCATTAACCTTGCTATATTTAATCGGATATAAAATACTTTCATCCATCGACTTGGAGGTCGTTGTATAGCGTGATCTTGGACTATAACTCCATGACGAAATTAAAATTTCCTATTTTCTGTTGCAACATAATATGACATGTGTCTTTCTATTTCCAGATCCCAGCCAACTTCATATCGATCATCCTGATCAAGAGATACGGCAGGAAGTTCACCACAGCCACCTTCTTCAATCTCGGCGGCCTCTGTGTCATCATGTTGGGGATTATTCCCTCTCATTTCTGGATCAGCTTGAGTTTGGCGTCCATCGGCGTCAGCTGCGCCTCCATAGTGGCTACATGTATTTACATATACACCACCGAACTATTCCCCACCGTAGTCAGGAACATGGGCATGGGTGCTTGTTCTACGTGCATGCGAGTGGGCTCTATGATAGCTCCTTTTGTTTCTAACCTCGCTACGTCGGTCCCATGGCTTCCTACCATGGTGTTTGGTTTAGCACCCATTACCGCTGGCTTGGTGTGCCTGCTCCTCCCTGAGACCAGAGGTAGAGCACTTCCTGACAGTATGGAGGACATTATAAGCGCTGAAAAGGAACAGAGTGTAGGTTAGTGATAGGTGTTTACTATTTGTAGGTTACCTAAATGTCTAGCTGTCTTAAACAGCAAGTGCTATCAGAACCAAACGACAAGAAACGGAATTAGTAGGTGTATAAATACACACATTGTTATTCTTCTTATCAATATTATCAAGACGAATCTAACGTCATCTCAGACGTTAAAATCTGTTCAGACTCTAACAAAAAACAGAATCCTATTTACATTTATTTTACATTATATATTATATATCCTTATGTTGAGGACAATTATATGCATACTTATTACATATCATATACAACTTCTAAAGGTAAATAGAGATAGATACTATTTTAATGAACTAAGTTCAAAAGATGTCTGTACCTACTCGAAATATCGTTGTAAAACAAATTATTTTTTATGTCAAATTAAGTTTTTATGACATTATTTTCAAAATGATATTAATTGCAAGAGTTTTTGTTAACACTATTTATAAGTACCTAATATCTAACCATTTGTAACTGTGTTGTTCTGACAATGAAGATTAAAAATTCTCAAGTAGATAAATCATAGGATATACTTACTGTTTTTAATCATAGCTCCTGATGCAGACGCTTTAGTCGACACCTCGCACTTTGCTTTAGAGAGATGTGTAATGGAGAGTTATGATCGTAAGCTGCCACTCCTGGTTTGAGGCAAGCTTGTTATGGCACTTACCGGCTACAGCGATATGTGATCGAGATCATGCCCGCCCAATTCCTGTACAATTCACTATGCTACATCTTACTAATGATATATCTATCTAAAGTCTAAAGCATTGAATCAGATTCCGACTGCGAAGAACTTGACCATGTGAAAATCCAATATTTTTACAAAACATCATTTATATTTTAGACTAAGTTAAGGTTATAAATCTTCTTCTTAAATTCTAAATTATTATAAATGCTGATAATATAATTATTTCATAGTAGTTAAGAATAATTATTCTTGAATACTAAGAAATAATTATATTATTACCTAAATTTTTGTATAAAGCTTTTCCACTTTACACAATATTAAAAAATAAATAATAATTAAATGTAATACCGTCCAGTAGTGATATGATGACCAGACCAATAAACTTGTAAATACATTTAAAGATTCCTATTTTGGATTAGAAGGTGAAAATCTCGCAAGATTTAAGGCGAACTTGTACCTACGAAAAAATATGACTTGTAAAATCGTACGAATCATCATCATCATCATCATCCTCAGCCTATTGCAGTCCACTGTTGGACGACGGCCTCTCCCATAGCACGCCACTGGCCTCGATCTTTGGCTAATCTTTCCCACTTCCTGCCCCACAGCTTTGCGTATGGTGCGAATAGAAAACTGTTTTATATTTTTATACCGTCGATTACGAAGTTGCTGAAGCGTAACGCTTTAGCGCGTCGCTTAAGGAGTGAATTCCAGTAGCAACACATCTGACTGATGATAACTACTAAACAAAAGTATTGTTCTCCTCCCCTCCTCCCTCTTGAAGGGACTTATAAAAGGTTAATAAAAGCGAGAGGCATTAAATTAAACCACATATACTATAAGTGCCTACAGTTAATCCGAAACTATTAAAAAAAAGTTTACGACAAGTATACGAAAATACTTTTTCAAACAAGTTAAAAAGCAAAAAAAATTAAACATGCTTTGTACTGGGCCGCTACAGCGAGCGCGGGGTGAATGACACCGGCCGGCCCAAACTCGCTATCAGGTACAGCGTGTACAAAGTGAGAAAAAACTTTAAAAAATTCCTGTTGCTAAACTATTGCTCCAAATGATCAGATTTTTGTTGTGTAGCTTGGAAATGATACACTAAATATTTCATTTAATGCCTCTCGCTTGTATCAACCTTGCATTAAATATGTAATTTATATTATGTGCCAATGCGCCTGCAGTGCAGCAATAGTACTACTATATAGTACTCTGGTAATACCGAATCTATACAATAATTCTGGCATAATTTGTTATTATTTGAAATGGAGCTGACGCACAGCTTTTTTTTATTACATTAGCGTTAAGCGTTATGTTTCATTTTAAATACGTGCAATGGGAGTTTCTTTCTTACTTGCCACTCCAGATTGAAAATCAATTTTTTTCGCGAAAGATTTGTGTATGTGTAGATGTGTGTTTAATATATATTGTGTATTTTGTGTTTGTAATATTACTAGGATTTTAATATTCAGTCAAATTGAGAAAGAAAAAGTATACTTTATTGTGCTGTGTGCACATCACATCATTTAGAATTACATCGAATAAATAATCTTATTTTATTTAGGTAGTAAAGGTAGTAATATTATTAAACATATCTGTGATATATTAGAATAAACTTTAATTATAATACCTATAGTACAATATTTTGCGTTTTATTGACCAATCATTCCTTATTCATTTATATGCCCTATGCCCTTGTTTGATGGATTCTTGAATTTTTTTTGATAGTATATGGAGGGCAAACGAGCGGTCGGAACCATTTTCTTGACTACCGACACCCGTAGAGTCTATACAGATGCTGCCCTCCTTTCTCCTCCCACCTCCATGGTCCACACTGCATGCTTGCATGCAGCCGATTTGACTGGCACGAACGGGGAGGTACCTCCCGCTTACACGAGACCGGCGTAAAAAAATATATTAGCATGGGAAATATTTAATTATATTGGTTTTTATTGACACTTTCTGAGTGGCCGGCTTCTTTGGGATTATTAAAATTTATTTAGAATCCTTAAAGTTGTAATTATTCGGTTTAAATCCTTACCAATGTAAGCTGCCTTCGTGAGTTGTGTAAGTAGCCGATGGCCCATGTAGGTGGGAGGAGAAAGGAGGGCAGCGCATCTGTAGGTATAGCCTCTATACCGATGTCTAACGGCCCAGCCACAGCCACAGCGACGCGTCTTGGGGCGCGGCGAGCGGCGAGGCAATACTCGACGCGCGAGTGAGCGAGAGACAGACTCGTCGCTCGCCGCGTCGCTGTGGCTGTGGCCGAGCGGTATGGGCGTCGGTAGTCATGGAAATGGCTCCGACTGCTCTTGTGCCCCTCTATACCAAAAAAAAATATGTCATTATACAACTTTAACACTTGCTAACCTAACTTTTGCCCTTATCCTCGGTCTGGCCACACGCTTCTGTCCCCTGGGCGCTTACTTTTGGCTCAACACAGATCTCCAACGGAGATCAGAACAAGAATGTGTAAGTACGAAGTAAATGCCAGCAAAAAGGGAAACAAATGATACAACACTATAAGGATCATATGATCCAAGTGTTCTAGCCGGATTTCCTTTACTGAGCACAGCTCGTGTCGGTGGAGTTATTTTTCCTCATGACCTCTCCTCATGGCTATTCCCTTGGGGTCACAGAACGACATTCGCCTTCTTTATCTGATCAATATCTTCTTCTTGGCCTTCCTATTACTCTCTGTTTCTTTGTCCTTCTATTATGGTTTTAATGAACATTTCAGACAGAAAATTACATTTTATCTTCTCTTCTCCAGGGCTATAAGTAGAGTTATTTACTCTCCTACTCGCCTCATAAATTAGATCCTTATTTTCTTACCTAACCCTGTCTGTAGTCCACATTTCTTTTATTAGTTTTAAATGTAAATTATCGCAGTAAAACCGGATATTCGGAGCATTTAGCTCGATAACAATAGTTTTAAAACATCAAATGCTATTGAATTGTCGCGTTTTGTGCGGACTCTTTGTTTTATATGGTTGTGCGCGTGCGATTGCAGATACACACACATACATGTTGCGTGTGATCGCAGACAGACACACATGCAGTTTGCGTATCATTTCCCTGTACAACACGGTGACTGTCATTTCTATATGTATAAAATTATTATACGTTACGAAACTTGTTTATATATCAAAAAAATTCTTATATTTGTCATCAATAAATTCAATTCAATTCAATAACTATAATGTTTATAAAAAGTAGAGATGCGCCGAATGGTTTGGTATTCAGTATTCGGTGTATTCGGCCGAATATTCGATTTTGGCGCCGAATATATTCGGTTTGGCGTAAGTATTTGATTTTGTTGTTGCCCACACGGTCGCGGTGTAGAATTTAAACATAAAATGGAGGGTGTTTTATGTTTAAGTTAGATTTAACTTATATTAGGCCAAAGAAATTTCTAATATTTTATTTTATTTTTATTTTCGAAACATAACGGACTTACGTCCACTTTATAATTTACATATAATTCAAATATTAAAGTGCATCAACAATATAGCTCATTATTCAAATTTCAAAATTAGATTGTCTATGACAAGATTCATTTCTCGCCGATTTATAAATCTCAAATCAATATTCATAATATCATTAATAATCGCACACTCTTGTCAAAACATTATTTTTCGTATAATCAGATCTGAAAAAGTCTAAATAAAAGATGGTATTTGATCTCACGCTTCTTCGTGGCACAACATAATATAGTTCATTACAAAGCATCGAACAATCTGTGATACCGTTTAATGATTATTTAATGATAAATAATGTTGAATAGTTACCTATTTAGCTAGTAATGTAAATCAATTAAACTTCAAATCATATTTATTTCTTACCTCAAGGTTATAGCAATATTTTAAATTATAAAAGAGCACGCATGGGGCAAATTGACAATAATATTCAATGTAGAAACAGATAAAAAATAAAGCATAAGCAAAAATAAACATACTTATTCTATTATTTATTATTAACTAGCTTCCGCCCGCGACTCCGTCCGCGCGGATGTCGGTCTTCGCGTGGACGGATTTTTTTTCTACGTATTTTTCCGGGATAAAAAGTATCCCATTTTATGCCCAGGATAATAAGGTATAATTATATCATGTTTCATCGAAATCGAACCGTTAGTTTTTACGTGATGACTGAACATACAGACAGACAGATCGACAGACAGACAAAAAATTTTTTAATCGCATATTTGAGTTTGGTATCGATTCAGTAAGACCCCCTGCTATTTATTTTTTCAATATTTTCAATGTACAGAATTGACCCTTCTACAGATTTATTATATGTACCTATAGATTAATGGTAAATTATGGTACAGAAACACCAAGTTCTCGGCCCTCTTCGGTAACAGTCTATTGCGTTTTTTTTCATGAAAGTTCCCAGCTTCTGACAATATCGTCCGCTACTACTTTCAGGTGTATTCAGAAACACTGGCTAAAATAGCTAAATGTGCATAATATTTAGACTTATGCTTTGCCCACCAATCAAAAGGGTTTGATTTCTAGGTGAAAGGCTTTCAGCTGCAATGCTGTTCAATTCCACGGGCATTCACACTTTTAAGATCTTCCATAATGACAGGATTCGTCGAGGCAAGTTCCTCGTGACAATTCTAAAATGCCATATGAGACGCGTTCTAGCCTGTTCACGCGGCAAAATTATGAAATGGCAAACCGAATAATTCGGCCGAATGTTCGGTTCGGCATAATTGAAACCGAATAGTATTCGATATTCGGTTATTCGATGAAACCACAATTCGGCGCATCTCTAATAAAAAGCAAAATCGTCTTGCAGTCTTGATTTTCATCCGCAAGATTAAGGCCAAAAACAAGGCCAATAGACCAAATTTCTAGAAATCTGATGTGCTCTAATTTGCTAAATTTTTGGTCAAGTCTTGCATTTTTGATCAAGACCCAATTTGCAAGAGAAATAAGAGATATGTACATTTCTTAATTTTGCTGCCCACAACACGTAAAGCAATTTATCTACCATTATTTTACATACTTTCCTAAAGCTACGTATTAAGATACATAACAATCAAAATAATTAAGTATATAAACTCTAGTCAACATTTCACTTTAAAAAGTATTTGTTTAAGGCATTCTTCATATAACTTATAAACAAACATAACAATTAATGTACATAGAAAAGCTTACTGTAATTGTCTCTTTTGAATCACATATTTTTTAATTCAATATTAAGACGTTGAAACTGGTTAGATCTTCGAGAGCTTCAACTTCATACTACCAAGAATAGGATGCTTGTGTACATCAGCGTAGTTTTAAATAAAATATTGCGCCAAATAAGAAAAGTGCTACATTTCTTCCCCCGTGTCTCGTGAGGGTGCCAACGACGGTATAAATGTAGTAGGTACTTTACGCCCGTGTTGCACGTACGTTTTCGATTAAAGTTTGGTACTTAGAGCGTGATAGGAGGAAAGGAAAAGCGGACAGAAATGTAGTACTTTATTCCCGAGTTGCACATACTAACTTTTCTCCGACCTACGGTTTAAGTCCTTGCGTGGAGGGAGCAAAAAAAGCGAAGCGCTATATGTATAATAATAATAATAACATCGTCCTAGCCGATTTCGGCTACGGCAGCCGCCTATAAAGACGTGCCATCTGCGCAGGACATATTATAGTGCACAAGTGCACCCTCTATTCCTTCATTCTCATATTCCGATCGGACAGCAGTCCGACACGACCGGAGAGAAATCAGGCGCAGGGCATGCTCTCCGAGGCACGGGGGTGTGGCACCGCCAACTTCCTGACTCCGGACTGTTATTAAAAATTAGTAAATAATTACTTTAGTATGTATATAGAATATAATAGTAATATTCTATACACGCAATAATCTTGTACTTATATAGACAATAGAATTGTGCCGTTAGATTAATTTACATGAATATCATGTGTCCTTCTAATTAAATATTCACATATACTTCTATCTTTACTAGCATAGTTTTTAGCACACAGCTAGCACTAATAACAATATGTTTCTTACTTTTTGAATTCACCAGTTATTAAATATCAAACCACTATAATTTGAATTTCATAAAAACGTTAAGACATAACCTTAAAAAAGCATTTTATATTGATTAAAAAAATACTCTTATTTTCCAAACTACAATTCGCATTATTCAAGAAACAAGTTTATAAAAGTGTTAAGAGTTCTTGTTCGAAAAAAATACTTTTTTTTATTTCCTTACATAATTATTAAAAATAATACCTAATTCGCATAGAGGCATGCATGCATTCAGCTGAATTGGGCCAGCACGAGCGAGAGGTACTTGTCGTGCCGGGCTAATTCTGTAGCAATGCAGAATAGCACTACATCTTGCTTAATACTAATAGCAGTAGTACTTTTAGAATAGAATTACCTCTATCATCAATGATCAAGAATATGTTTGTATGTTTTTAATCACTATAGATTAAAAACAAGTTTGTTATTTTTTTAAATTAGTAAAATTGAAACGAAAAATTCTTGATACTTGAGACTTCGTCAAAATTCCGAATGCAATTTTCGAGATCAACAACCTAATATAGATACAAGGTTTTTAAGTTTAAATATGCGAGATAAAAAAATAATACGACAGTGTATTAACAAGTTTAATAAACTCGTATGCATATATAAAATTCTGGTGTCACAATGTTAGTTACTATACTCCTCCGAAACGGCTCGACCGATTCTCATGGAATTTCATGAGCATATCGGGTAGGTCTAAGAGTCGGTCAACACCTATGTTTCATCTCGATATTTCCACGGGATCTAAACGTACGCGGCTGAAACTGGGGAGTGCAGCTAGTATATTTATAAAATACTCTACCAAAAACTTGGAAGTTACATTAAAGGTCGGTAACTAAGTCCCGGTTAGCGGTAGGTAATCAATATAAAGCACTGTGTGATTGTTAAGAGTTACATATCTATTTGACACCTCAATTGAATACTTACTACCACAGAATTAAACTAATTGAATAATAAAGAAGTGCGTTGTTTAACTGCCAGCAAAATTACAATTAGCAGAGTAAACTAAGAATTTCATAATTATGATAACCGATGATATTCGTCTGGGAATGAATAATAAACAGCTTACCATACTTACATTCCTAGATATTAGTAACGATTTTAATGCCATGACGTGTTTATTAGCATTTTACGGTGTGTTCACTTTTCTTCTCTAATTCTGTGTCGGCAGAGAGTGAAAATAGAAGAGAACTTTTCGAGCTGGTCCCCTATCACTTCCGGCGTTTCTTAAGGGGGTGTGTTATCTCCGCTTCTCTTTGCTCTGGTCATTAATAATATAATATATAACTCTCTATTTCTTCTTTCTTCCACACGCCCGCCGATGACCTGCTTTATACGCAATCCACCTTGGACGCCCTGCTGCCTGTCTTTATAGCTATGTAGCTACTATGAATAAAAATTTGAACACAATAATATGTGAATGTAGTAAATGTCATGGTGTGCTTTTAAATCGCGTTAAACACAAATCTTAATCAATGGTAGTCCTGGGCAGCTTTCGCAGGTTGACAAGGAGAATCTTCCGTCGGTATTACTATACGGAGTCACTTTTAATCTGTGAAAAATCTCTGTGTGCATATATACCAAATACTGTCCTGGACTCATCGCATCAAGAAAATCAATAGTAAAGTGTTTGCAGCTCTGTGTTTATTATTTAATTTTACTGGATTAAGAAACACAGGTTAGAAAATAATATGTTATAAAATTATAAAATTCTTGAAAAGGTAACTAGAATAGAAAAGAATATATCAATTTCTGCTCCACTACTCATGAATATGATATAAAATATATAAACTATAATTATTATTTGTTTCGCACGGTTTTTTTACCACACAAAAATAGCTATAGTATTCGGAAATCGGAGGCCTACTTCAGGTTGAGAAACAATCAGAAATATACAGAATATAAAATGTAGCAAAATTATTTATTTATCGTTAAACTAACATATATAACCATTATTTGTTTGTCTCTTTAATGGCAAGATTTAGTCGTTTTAATCCTCATAAAAAAATTATAGACAATCCAAAATGCTACTATACTATATCAAGTATGACTTTGCAATAGTTCTTGCACTTTGCTTTGCAACAGTGTTCGCATTTTACAGCATTACATGCACTTTGCAGCAGTGTTCGACTTTACATTATTACTTGCACCTTGCAGTGCCCGTGTTCCACTTTAAATCATTGCCTGCACTTTGCAGCAGTGCTCGCACTTTACAGTATTGCTTGCACTTTGCAGCAGTGTTCGCACTTTACAGCATTTCCTGCATTTTGCAGCAGTGTCCGCACTTACAGCGTTGTCTGCACTTTGCAGCAGTGTCCGCACTTACAGCATTGTTTGCACTTTGCAGCGGTGCTCTGAGCTATGATTAAACAAACTTCATAATTCCCGTGCATGCGCTAAAAACGTGAGAAAGGCGTAAGTGTGTTTTTGATAAGATCTATTGTCGTTCCAATATTTCGTTATCTATTTATATCACCTTCTACTGAAATACTACTAGTTAATAATAAACGTTATCATTGTATAATCTTATTGTCAGACACAGTCCTTCGTTGTTTCAGCTATTTAGCCTGAAGCTAATACAAGTTAATGTATATAAATCGTAGAAGATATTTAAATCAACTGTTATGTGTCAGTTCCGAGAATCGACTGGAGTTTACTCCAGTAGAACGAACATAATTCGGAAGCGAAGAAATTTTTATACTTGCAGCCTTTAATTTACATCGTTTCGTAAAATCGTTTTGGTAAGAGGTAGTGCCACACTGCATGCTAGCGTGCAGTCGAATTGGGCCGGCACGACCGGGGAGGTACCTCTCGCTTACACGATACAGGCGTAAAGTGACAGCTGTGCTGTCGCGTTTCGTGCGGTGTGTAAGTGGCCGGTGATCCATGGAGGTGGGAGGAGAAAGGAGGGCAGCGCATCTGTATAGCCTCTATGCGGATGTTTGTGGGCGTCGGTAGTCATGAAAATGGCTCCGGCTGCTCGTTTGCCCTCCTATATCATAAAAAAAAACGATATGCCAATAAAAGACAAGATGATTAGTAATGGACTTCTTGTCTATTCACTCTCTCAATCTCTCTTTTTCTCTGCCTATTAGAAAATCTAGTATCGCAATGAAACATGCTAATAAACCTTTTAAGTGATAATGTAAGTTAGAGATGAAGGCAGAAAGAGAGCAACATTAGTGCATAACGTTTATGCGCATGATTATGAGCCTCGATAAGCAACAGAAGGCTCCGACATTGACACATTAGAATATAGAATAAAGAACATTAGAATAACACATTAGATAATTTGGTTCTCATTAATTACCATCTCTGTCAAAAACGTTTAACAACTATTTTTAGGGTTCCGTAGCTAAAATGGCAAAAAACGGAACGCTTATAGATTCGTAATGTCTGTCCGTCCGTCCGTCCGTCTGTCCGTCCGTATGTCACAGCCATTTTTTTCCGAAACTATTGGGCCGTCTTAGTTGAAACTTTGTAGGTTGTGATTGGGCCGTCGTAGTTGAAACTTTGTGTATTGTGTGAACCGCTATTAGAATTATGAATAAAAATTAATAAATTAAAAAATAAAGAGGGGCACTCCATAAATCTAAAAAAAATTTTTTCATCCAACCTGTATGTGGGGGATGTTTGTGAATAGGTCTTTAAAAATGACATTGAGGTTACTAAAACCATTTTTCGTCAAAATTAATCGTTTGAAGGAGTTTCCAAAGTGGAAAAATGAGTGTGTCCCCGCCCCCTCTAACTTTTAAAATAAGAGAGTGAGAAATCTAAAAAATATATATGCTGTAGATCTCAATGATAACTATCAACGTTTGAGCGAAATATCATTATTAGTTTTTGAGTAATAATATATTTTCAAAAAAACGCACATACAACTTTGTCGTTCATACAAATGCTCTGAAAAACCAAGTAATTTTATTTTCTGGTAAAAAATGTTGCAGAAACCTTTCGTTGGTACGGAACCTTCGGCGTGCGAGTCCGACTCGCACTTGGCCGGTTTTTCATTTAGATCGGTATAGCAGGCTCCGGTTAGTGGTATTCAATATGAAGAATTGTGTGGTTGTTAAGAGTTAAATATCGAAGACCTATTTGACACTTTAGTAGTAACGTGTGAAACTGGCCTTAAGCTGTCAACGAGCTATTAAATATTTTAATAAATTAAAAAGAAGTGTGTAGTTTAATTGTGAGCAAAGTTCCTTATAGGCTTACCGAGACTTTCATAGGAACCTTCAAAATCGTGGCTAGTCTTTAAGGGGCCCATATTATAATTTTATTTGAAGGTATATACTGAGATGCCAGGACAGTTTTGATAATTTTAATAACACGTTGGTGCCTCGTTTACATGGTTCCCTATAACATTTATACGCCTCACGCGACCGTAGCTACGCCACTGCTGAGGAAAGTATTCTTAGTATAATCAGGGACAGTAACAATAACTATGATTGCAGTGTGAATAGAAGAGCGGAGCACGATGACGGAAGGAATCCTTTCCAATAGCCAGGCTAAAAGAGCAGATGATCTCGCCGATTTGGTGGGACAGTTTGGTAAATGGCAACTTCTCCTCTTTGTCACAATATCACTGATAAAGCTGTCGTCGGCGTGGGTGCAGATGGCGATACTGTTCCTGACTCCACATACGACGTTCCTCTGCGTGGAATTCGCCAACTCCACTCAAGTGGCGGAGAACAACACGTGCTATAAGGACTGCTTGTCCTACTCGTACGACAGCTCCCCCATGGGCAACACCATCGTGTCGGAGTGGAATCTCATCTGCGACAGACAGTGGCTCGCCAGCTTCACGCAGACTGTCCTGCAGTTTGGAATTTTGCTTGGGAGCATCTTATTTGGCTTTCTATCGGACAGGTGAGGTGATTTTACAAGTTTTTTTAAGTGTTCCAAAATATGTTTGTGCTTTACCGTCGCGGGACACTGTTGAAATTTCTTAAAAACATATATCCACCTCTATCTCCCTATTCTTAACGTGTTTCCGGCCATATCCCCAGCTATTAGCTACACTTCAAAGTGTACACTACCTATTTATAGTAGTTTATGCAACTGTCGTTTAATGAAGGGTATTAAAACTCGAGTGTGAGTTTTTGAAACGAGCGAATGCGAGTTTCAAAATAGTAACACGATTGTTTTAATACCCGTGTTATATGCAATTGCATACACTGCTTTATCTTCACTAATGCAATTTATCAATTAATAAAACATTGCGAAACATTAAATTCAGGCGTGTAATGTATTGTCGCAGTGAACTTGTGGTCATTAAAATCAAACCAATGAGAGCGCAGCAGCAGCGCGCGCTGGACCAATCAGGAGCGAGCGCGCGCTATTATGGATTTTGACATAAGGCTCTCTCACCACTTTTTCTCTCCCTCTCGCCCTCACACAGTGTTATAATGAGATTTTACGATATCGATTTGAATATTATAACATCATGTCAATTGAGTTTTTTGTTGTCTGAGCTATAACAGTAGTTATTATAAGTCAAGTATTGGAAACATAAGTAGAATGTTACAACATTAGTGTAGATAAAATATATAATATAATAGTTTTAAAGTTGGCAAACAAGAACTGAAGAAACCAACTGATGACTAAAACAGTAATGCAACTATACGCTGAATCGGATTGTCACTCGGCTTAGATGTTGGAAATATCACGTAAATAAATAAAAAATGATCATAAGGCCTATAGCTTAGCTTAAAATACCAAGCTGCATTTTTGTTTATCTACACTAATGTTGTAACATTCTACTTATGTTTCCAATACTTGACTTATAATAACTACTGTTATAGCTCAGACAACAAAAAACTCAATTGACATGATGTTATAATATCCAAATCGATATCGTAAAATCTCATTATAACACTGTGAGGGCGAGAGGGAGAGAAAAAGTGGTGAGAGAGCCTTATGTCAAAATCCATAATAGCGCGCGCTCGCTCCTGATTGGCCCAGCGCGCGCTGCAGCTGCGCTCTCATTGGTTAGATTTTAATGACCACAAGTTCACTGCGACAATACATTATACGCCTGAATTTAATGTTTCGCAATGTTTCATTAATTGATAAATTGCATTAGTGAAGATAAAGTAGTGTATGCAATTGCATATAACACGGGTATTAAAACACTCGTGTTACTATTTTGAAACTCGCATTCGCTCGTTTCAAAAACTCACACTCGAGTTTTAATACCCTTCATTAAACGACAGTTGCATAAACTACTATTATCTACACTAATGTTGTAACATTCTACTTATGTTTCCAATACTTGACTTATAATGACTACTGT
>LUGF01005164.1:7965-29504 GCA_001625245.1 Calycopis cecrops
CGGCGACGCTGATAGTATCGTAATCACGTAGAGTTGCATGCAAACTGGTGTTTTTATTGTGCGTCCGCCAAATAACGCGAAGTTACATCTAGTGATGTGCTCTGATAATACGATAGATGCTACGTTAATCCTTATTTACTTTAGACCATTTTCTAAAATGTTAAGTTTCAATTAGTGTTGGGCTCTGATAAAGCTAAGATAGATTGCATGTTACATGATTGTCATGTACTTTAAACTGTTTTCTAAAATGCAATTATTAATAAGAAAGGGAGAGGCGGGCAGATGTTATTTAGGGCAAAAACTAATAAAAGTATTTGGATTTTGAGTGAGAGGTTAGAACACTTGACACAGTTTTAAATAACTAATAAATCTGGACTAACAAAAATACTTAAATATCTTGAAAAATTTACCTTTAGGATAGATTTATGCAGTTAAAATCGTGGTGCTGGTATTAGATAAAGTTTGTAATAATGGAAAAGGGCAAAGCGTCATCTCAGAAATTATCAAAATCATATTTATTTATCCATGTGCAGCTGTGCGTTGAATCTACCTTCACATACTCATCTAAATCATTTATTTGCCAGTACATAAAATGAGAATCAGCACATCACTCAGTATCGATATCCATATCACATCACTATCCATCGTTTACAGCACATCCCGCGAGCCCAGGGAATAGCCGGCAGGGCGATCGATGCACGTGTACTGACAGTGAAGTTAGGCTTAACAGTTTAGCGTTTAGAGCTTAAACGCTGGAGAGCTACCTGACTCCAGTTTTAAATATTCAAACTGTATGTAAACTACGAGGATATTGTTACCCGACTTTTGTGAAAGTTAGGTAATGTTTAGGCGTATTGTAGATTCCTGCTTTATGCTAGACATAACGGTTTGGTGGGTTTTAAACCTATGACATGTCGATAAATTCATCTACATAATTAGAAATAGACTTTATTTAGAACAAACTACATTACACAAAGAATACAATCACAATCGGACATGCACATAAATCTAGGCAATACAGAAATATAATTAGAAATACAAACGAAAAACAATTAGTGATATTTTAAGGATTTTCAATTTGATTATTGCATTATCTATTTCAACCGGATTGAGAAAGTATTTCATAGTTAATTAACCCGTTTGTGCAGTTGTTTGAAGAACTAATTACTATACTGTGGCAATAAGCCAACTAGCGTGGCCCGTGGAGGTGGGAGGAGGAAGGAGGGCAACGCATCTGTACAACCTCTGCAGATGTCTATAAGCATGGATGGATTCCGACTGTACGTTTGCCCCCTTATACTTTAAAAAAAATATCAACAAACAACAGAGTAGGAAAGGAAGGTTATTCGTTTTATATTGGATAGGGGTTAAACGAGCAGTCGAGTTAACAAGTCGAACGAGCAGACGGAGCTACCGCCGCCCACATACATCAGCATATCACTTTCATGCATGCGTTCTCCTCCCTCCATTGGACCACTGGAAATTGCCAAACAGCACGAAAAGTGGCAGCTGTGTGTCACTTTAGGGTAGCGTCATATCCCCGGTCGTTTGAACGTGCATCATGGCTGCTGCTATCTTATTCCCATAGCATGGCATATTCAATATACATGGTTACGTTACACTCAATATCCACCAAACCCCAAGAAGAATACTAAGATGCAAGCTTTGCCATCCTTGTTTTATAGTATAAGAGGGCAAACGATTACTCTCATCTTAAAGGTCGGCGACGCAACTGCAAAACCCCCGTGTCGCAGATGTCTGTGGGCGTCGGAAACCACCTTCATCTCGGTCACCCGACTGCTCGTTTGCCCCCTGTATTATAAAAAAAAACGAGCAGTCGGAGCCATATTCATGGCTACCGACGCCCATAGACATCCGCTTACTCGCGCGTGACCCTCCCTCCACCCGCCCCCATGGGCCTGATCTTATTTCCACATTAGCATGTTCAACATACACCATGACGTGACTGACGTGGGGACTCGTCCGGCCCGCGGGCCGCTCCGGGTGAACCCAATCACCGCATATTTGTGTCCAGCGGCGACGTTTATGGCTGTTTTATTGGACGGTCTTATGTGACACTTACAAGGTTCGATTAAAATATCTAAGTAAAAACATAACTCACAATTATGCTGTGGTTACAATTAACGGGCTATTTAGGAGGTAGGGCCTCACTGCATGAATGCAGCCGAATCGGGCCGGTCACCGGGGAGGTACCTCCCGCTTACACGAGACCGGCGTGCAGTCACAGCTGTCGCGTTTCGGGCGGTGTGTAGGTAGTCGGTGGCCTATGTGGGAGGAGAAAGGAGGGCAGCGCATCTGTGTAGTTTCTATACGGATGTCTACGGGCGTCGGTAGTCATGAAAATGGCTCCGACTGCTCGTTTGCCCGCAGGTTGCGATCCTGTCAATACTTATTAGACAATGTGGGATATACCAAAACTAAAAGTTTGATAATTAAATATATTTACCGATCCCTAAACTACTATTTTTTAAGCATAAGGTGCAAACGAGCGCTCGTTGCTGCTCGTTTTCCCGCCTGTACTAACTAACTCGTCCGCTCGAACATAACGCCATCCGTGCTCACTTTGCAGTCACAATTGGCTCAATAGAGACGCGCGGTGCGAATCAATTCCGCTAGCGAGTGTATCAAACTCGCAACTATCAGCACGGCTGCGTGTGGCGTTGGGGGCAAACGAGCAAAGTTAATACAAATGCGTTGCCCTCCTTCCTCCTCCAGCCTCCACGAGCCACCGGCTACTTACACGCCGCACGAAACGCGATAGCAGCTGTCACTTGACGACGGTCTCGAGAGGTACCTCCCCGGTCGTGTCGGTCCAATCACGCTGCAATGCAGCTTGGCACTATTTCTTATTATTATTTAATTTAACACATACAATGACTGGTTTCAATTTCTCGTAATCATTTGTTATATTTATTAAAATATGCATCTATCACCTAATGTTGTTTACGCTAATAATAATGCAATATAATATAATACAAATAATAATAATATTAATAAAAAAGGAAAAAAATAATACTTAATAAAAAAAAGAAAAAAAAATAATACAATAAAACAACTTTTTCATAACTTTATATGTATTTAGTCCACACGTGATCATGGTTGTTGTAAAAGACTGAAACGTCGGGCTTGTAAAATAATTCAATAAATCGCGATAATACCCGTAAAAATTTTATCATAACATCCATCAAGTCAAAACTGCTATAGATTTTTACTCATAAAGATTCACCATTTTATATTTTATCATCTGTTCCCCACAAAGCTTATGTCAATAAATTTAAACAGTTTTACGTCGCCTCGGATACGATCCTTTGTGATGTGACGTACAGACAGATATACCTTTACAGCGAGGACAAGAATGTATACAAAAATTTATTAACAATATTCTTTGGGACGTATTGAAAATATATACTTTTTGTAAAGCTTACATTGACTTACAGGTTTTTTTTACTTAAGGAGATAAAAGCAAGTTCTTTTTTGGAGCATAAGAGAGCAAACGACACCTAATGTTACCCCAGAGATCGCGGATTTATTTATTTAATAAAACTCTTATTATTACCTATTATAACTTTCCTATTTAATTAATTTGTAAAATACTTAACATAAAAATGTTTTTTTGACGTGACAACGTCTTATAATTCGATTGAGTAGGCTGTACCAAAAAATATGACAACATGCGGCGTTACCTCGCTGTCACATGTACAATGTACGTCTTGTTTTGAATGAATGATTGACCGAACAATATTACGTTCCGTAAGCACATTGCTGTTGAATTGTATGTTTTAGGATTATTTGCAAAATAAAGGAACAAAAAATTTTAATTGTACATTTTTTTCATCTACTGCTAATCATTTGCGATATTCAAAGTAAATATGATTTAATAATAAAAAAAATTAAAAAGGTTTTTGTTAACGAGGAAGAAACGAAACGCAAGCGTTGTTTGAGAACTGTCAAACTAATAAACATTAAACAAACGACGCTACCAAAGGACGCTTTTAAAATTCGTTTACGTTGTTTTTTTATTTCATCTCAGTGAGTAGATATTAATTTGCAACTTCAAAAAAACACGTGTTTTCAAAATAAGAGAAGAAGGTACATACAAATCTATTAAACAAATTTTCTTTTGAAAAATGCTACCATTCCATCAGTATTTTCTTAAGACGTTGTTACGTTCAACTATCGTCAGTAAACCGACTTTACAGACTACCGTTTTTGTAAATAAATATATTGTTTGTTTTTGTTGTCTATTATACCATTGTATAGTACAAGCCTTCACAACATTTACCCCAGATCTATCCCCAAGTACTGAACAGCCCACTGATATACATATTAATATTGAAAACATGTGTACTATCAACAGGCTGAAAATCGATTACGTTATAATTGATGTAGTAAATTAGTTTTATCAAACAGAATATACACAAATAGTTGAATATACTTTGATTAGTACATACAGACAAGTGTTTACTGTTCAGTGGAAACTCAAATACGCATTCAAATAATCTCTGTCTGTACATATTTGCAAATGGCTGGTGTAAATATACATTACAATAATTATAACGACTGAAGGCAGGGGTTTAGTATTACACTAACTGTCGAGGCCGATAGGTATAGAATACCTAGGTCTAGGGGTCACCCCGGCTCCTAGATATCATACGTAAATGTATTCAGCTGCGTCAACAAAAAAAAACTAACGTAAGACATTACATATTACATACACGGCTGCCTATTTTTTTTTTGATGATATATTTCGAGGTCCGTCAGAGACGAAGGTCGTTGGCCGGGCACCTAAACTGAGTGACCTTGGCGTGTTCGCTCGCAAAAACTGTTCCACTCCGCTTGCTCTTGCGTTATGATACGTTTCCTCGTGCCGCCATTTTTAAATTAAAGTCAGAGGTAGTCCACGCAGCCGCATTGAGCCGGCACGAGATGTCTTCACCAGATGAGAGATGTTTCCACCATCAGAAACGACTGCTTGTTAGCCTTCCATGATATAAAAAAAATTACAGCAGTTTCAATGTTAGTCATTATTCAGTGTCCAAATTAGTTATAATTCTAGTTATTTAATGATAGACCCCATATCTCTAGATTTGGTAACACAAAAGTATTATTTCATACGTGAAATTTCAAGACAAATATGATCGTGACACGTGACACTTATTTCTCTCTTCCCACCCCATTAGGGAAGTTCTTCTAAATCGAAATACCTATGAATTTGAAGTGACACTTATTCTCTCTACCCATTCTATTAGGAAGGCGTGAAGTTATATTATGGAATGGCAGTGGCACAGACAAGTCGTTTATACACTTGCAGCAGTTCCCATGGAGATCCGATGGCCCCCATAAATCTCCATGACCGTAGATCGGCGATAGCCCCCGCTTCCGTCCACAAGCCATCAATTGCAGATCGGCTGCCAGGCCGAGTGTATACTGTCTTCGTTTTGTAATGTCATCATCAATATCCATCTTAAAACCGGCAACTCTACAGAACCACTGGTGTTGCGGCTGTCTGTGGACGGAAATTATCATCATCTTGATGAACTGACTGCTTGTTTGCTCCCTATACACATACTACAAAGGTTACAAAGATTTTTATTTAACGAGATTATAACATAACTTATGTGTGTAATAACATGAACATTATAATACCATGATTAAATAAACAAACATCAATATAATAGTAAAATTTTAAAGTAATAATAAAATAAATATAAAAAAATATCTTTATTGCATTACAAAAACCTTCTTATATCTAAATGTCGGTGTCACCTTTTAGGCAAAATATGCCTGTGCCAGGAGACACCGCTCTTCCTAACCTAATAAATAATTAATAACTTTTAAGTAATAGCAGGGGACCAAGTAATCGGAGCATTTTGATGATTGTCGAAGCTCATGGACTTCAAGATAATTAGTGTTTTACCGGAAACTCAAACACCCTAACAAACCCGCCACTATCGTACCTACCATGGCGGTACCCGTCACGAGGTACCTCTCCTGTAGTGCCCAGTTAATCTGCAATGCAGCATTACCGTTTACTGTAGTATGATTACAATAAAATGTGTAATCCAATATCAAAGTTTGTCAGATATTCGCCAGTTTACAAAATATTGAATTTTGTAAACTTTTGAACTTTTGTTTTTGTAAGAGTCAATTGGCCGAATTCCGTTTATTACAATTGCCAATCATGGCGAATGTTCAATAATGTATGCCGTGTAAATATTGTCTTAGTCTACAACCCGTAACTTAAACTTTGGTTATAACTTGGACAAGTTACGAATATAATTCTACTTTGATTCGCATGTGGATATTGAAAATTCGCTAAGGTGCGATTCTCTACCAGTCAAAAGCAACGTAAATAGGTCGTTCTGTAATGCACATTATTTAGAAGATAGAATAAAAGTTGACAAACAAACAAGCACTTATTTGTAGTAAAGGAAGTACGGTCAGTAAATAAATTTTGCCATATCTCCTAACATTCGTTTGCTTGAAGTCCATTTTTGTATTTTCACATTTTTCCCACTCGACAGTTACATAGTTAGAGTGGACTAGAATACTGTAGAGAATAATATTTCCACGATCAAAAAACTTTCTTATAACTCTTCACAATATTTATTACAAAGAACATAATATTTATAATTTATATAGTTATTTCCATCCCTTAGTTAGGTACACGTATAGAAAAAAAATGAATACCATTCTGCAATGGCAGCAATTTCAGTAGGAACTTGTCAGACAGGCGTTAATGGTTAACAAAACATATATAATACACTGTCTCAAGGTAGCGTCGGAGTTGAAGCTCTGGATGCCATTCGGATCGCCGCCGCTTGTGTTTTAACTAAGAGAGTTGTGATTGTGGAGGACCCGAGATAAAGTGTAAGAATCTGTGATAGGTGGCTCGTGGCACTCTGTACTTTGCCTTCCATTAGGGAACTGGTATGCAAAATATGTTTTTGACTAATATTTTTTTTTCCATGCGAATCCAGGTCGGTGCGCTAGTATGAACCTATAAGCGGTGCCATTGGCAAACACGCCGGGTTCAACAGCCGAGCGGCAAACAGTTTAGCCGGACAAGTGAACCAGAAAACCACTTTACATATGCGTGTGCGAGTGACCGATAAAAGGACGAAGGGCTGGACAATGGAGTGTTTTAAATTTGTTATTTAAGTTGTGTAAACTATCGACGTCCATTCACATCCGCACGCTCAGTCAGGGGTAGTGGCACGGTAATGCATGCAGCCGACTTGAGCCGGCACGACCGGGGAGCTACCTTTCGCTTACAAGATACCGGCGTAAAGTGACAGCTGTGCTGTTGCGTTTCGTGCGCTATGGAAGTAGCCGGTGGCTCATGTAGATGGGACGAGGAAGGAGGGCAAGGGGGTCGGTAGTCAATCCAAAGTCAGACAGCTGATGAAAATACTGATACTATAAAAAATAGGTACAAAAAGTGTACAATTGCGTAAACAAACACAGAACATTCCCTGTTGACTGATATTTCCCAATCGACACAGTTACATATTTGGCAACATACAGGCAAAAACCAGTTGAACAAAAACAAAAGGAAAAACCCGAGGAAAATCGCCACTAATTTCCCGATCACCGGCGCGGCTCGGAGTACGGCTAGCCCAGTCCCTGAAGGGTCTAAGCCCTCACCCCTATGCGTGTGGTCCAAGTCACAAGCGATATGGACGAATCTGTGAACTGTACTAATATTTTAAAATCCTAAGTTTGTGCGCCTTTCACGCGAGTACTGAAAGGGTTTAGACGAATTTTTTACCAATTCAGATTATACTAATAAGGAATAATTAAAAACATGTTTTATCATCAAAATACTGATTCCCTTGGCATAGATTTGACGTGAGTACCTATACCCCGGGGCGCAGCTACTTTTTTTTATCTTATCGTTTTAATATTCTTGTACATATCTATATCTGAGTTAGAGACCTCCATTCATATTTATTTAGAGATAAATTATATAAAAAATTAAGTATTAATTTATGTGTGTATTTCAGGCCAAGTCACCAACAATGATGTTTATGCAAAATGGCCATGGCAAATGTCTTCTTATGTCTGCCAATGTTGTAAAATAATCGAACCGTCGGAATTGCCATATATATCAATAAATTACATTATAAATAGTTTAATGTAGTCAATAGTAGGTACTCGTAGATTACTACGTGCCAAAAATTCAAGGCAGCAACACATAATTTTCAAACTTCTGGGTTGGTATATAATTGTACATAACACACATACACTTATGAGACAAAAAGTAAGATGAATATTCATTACATGTAAAATACATCAACATACAAATGTGTTACCTTGTTATACATTATATAACAACGGCGTTTAATGTACAATATTGTACTTGACCCCGCTTGACGAAGGTATTTACATACAATGTGTGGCTATTAGCAAGTACAGCACTTCGTTGTAACCTTTCAATATGTATGGGACTGCATATAAATAATTACAAGTAACGTAGCATTTGTTTTATCATCATCAGATTGTTGCTTGCTATTTCATATGCAATCGGCTCAACCCTCATGCGGAAGTGAGACAATATTATTTTCCTCTCGCTCGCTCATATCTTATTGCACCCTCATTGTTTCCATTCACGTAGATTGCTCTTAGATATCTATGTTTCTATATCGAATAAATAATATTCATATTTAACCCGACTCATATTATTCTTTTTTGATTCATCCTGCTTGGCGCTACTAGCTATTTTTTTTTTATTTCTCGACATATTGGAACTAGATCCAACTAAAATTATTTTTATCAGTGTACCTATTGACGTAATCTGCCTAAGTTCCTATTCATATCTAAGCATTTCTCTCCATCAATCAAAAATAATGGATTGAAAACTAATATTACTTCCTAAAAGTTAAACTGCAAACATGTTATAACTTGTACCACACAGCAAGTGTGCCCACTCCGAAATAAAACGTTCAGGACATTAAACTTGAATACACACCTGTGGGGGAGTCCCCTGCCGCGCGAGTACCCATCCATATGCCCCGTCCCCTCCTACCCCTCTCAGATACATGAAAAGCCCGTGAAACCTGATTTTCTGGGCCTAAATTGTTAAATGTGCTAAATTTCTGCCCATTTTCCCCTTATCTTCGCAAAGCAACGTAGGTATACTATTATTTACGGTTATTGATTCCCTAAGTGCTGTATTTATCTAAGGTAAGTCCGTTCAGTCGCAAAAACTATAATTGTAACATGCTTTACAAAAGCTTCTAACAACTTACTCTCTTTTTTAATCAGTCGGGTAAATTCAAAAAACTCGATGAGTGATTTCGTTTAGAAACAAATAAAAATAATGAATACCGTATTTCGAGTGGAGTCTTAAATTTTCAACAATTACTCATCAAGCTACCGGCGGAGATCAAAGGTTTTACGATTTTCAATAAAGTTTAATTTCAGACCCCAAAACTGAGGGAGAGATGTAAATTAATATCTAATTTAAGGGGTTGAAGCACCCCTGTTTTATTAGGCGATTGGCCTTGTTTGTAAGGGTGGAAATTAATCATTGTGAAAAATTTGAGCAGTTTGCGGATCGGTGATCGTTTTCGCGCTCGCAAATGCTCATTTGACATCCGTTTGACGAACGATTTTGTCAATGGACGTCAAGATTTATTGCCGTTCACGCGGAGGTTTTTTATTATAGTATAAGCAAACGAGCAGTCAGAGTCATTAACAAACAAACTACCTACGCACATAGGCGGCCACGTAGTTGTTATACAGATGCGTAACCCTCCTTGGTCGTCCCTCCTCTATGGGCCAGCGGATACTTACATACCACACGAAACGCGGTAATCCGGTGCCTAAATTACTAACTGTAGGTACAAATGTAAAAAATTGTACTTCTGTTTGTTACATTTCTGTAAAAAATCTACTGAATAGGGAATAGGGAATTTGGATGAAATTTGGCTGAAATATAGATTACAATATGAAATGCCATATCTAATAATAGCTTTTATCTCGATTCGTTCTTCGCTGGTACAACAACACGTACGTTTCTGTAAATTCATATCTTATAGTCCAATAAGAATATACACTGAGATAGGCGGTCTGTCGGTACGTCATTTCCCGAGTTCCGCGCACAAAGCAATTTTCCAGGGCGCTTTGAAAACTCAGATACCTTTGTAAGATGGTATCTGGATGAAATTGCATACCTCTATAAAAACGCTGTTCGGAATTGGCATTACCTGTAACAATATTAAAGTTTATTAGTTATTTTATAGAATAGTATAGTATCGAATAGAATAGAAGAGAATATAATAGAATAGAAAAGAATAGAATAGTATAAAGTAAAGAGATGCATCTGATAGTAAATGATTAACCTACAACACACGAGGCACTATATAAGAATGTGTTGCAACAGGTACTGACGTTGTTGCGTTGTCGTCTTATAGGGTCGGTACGACTGTGTGGTGAGGGCCGAAACGTGTGAGCAGTACGTACTCACACGTGAGAAAGGGCAATCATACGAAGATTAGCTACGCTCCGCGGTTTCACCATCGTAAGTTTCCATCCCGTGGAAATATGGAGACGAAAAATAGATGTCGGCTGATTCACAGACCTACCCGATATGCACACGAAATTTCATAAGAATCGGTCGAGCCGTATCGGAAGAGTAGGGACGGTAACTAACATTGTGACACGAGAATTTTATATAATTTTTATATCCTACTTAATATTATAAATGCGAAAATTCTTCTTCACGCAAAACTGCTGAACCGATTTTCATGAAATTTGGCACACACATAGAGGGTAACTTCGATTAAAACAGGATCATTTTCTATTTTTCACGGGATCGAAATTTTCGCGTGTGAAACCGCGGGGCGCAGCTAGTATTGTATAGAGATACGCTGGCGAACCTTTTGGCGACTAACTAGTGATATGTCAAACAGTTTTAATAAATGAGCTTACTTTCTCCCGAATGTTCTCTGTAATCATTATGCTTTTTTAAAATTATCCCTATAACTTACAAACACGAGCAAACGAGCAGTCGGAGCCACTTTCATGACTACCGACGCACATAGACATCCGCATAGAGGCCAAACAGATGCGCTGCTCCTCCATGGGGAAATGTTGTCATTTAATCTCGTATTTTTACGGTAATTACCTAAATAGAAGCGAAGCCATCGTGCAGATGTATCCATTAACCGAGTTCCCAGAATCAATCAGCTGTAAGATTGCATCGTCCCCAAAAAAACTGGGGCGATCTGTTGGCACCCGCCACCATCACTAATGTTGTGTCTAATGGGGCCTTGCGACTGTGTGGGAATTACTGGAACATGCTCAAACTGTGTCACAACAATAATTATTATCTACAGCCATGATACATGGCTCAAGGTTGATGAGTATTGAAAAACCCAAGTCTATTTTTTCCAAAAAAAATTTCGTAAGTACGATTGTAAATCATCTTTATTTAGGTCAATATTACATTGTAGTAAACCTGTGGACATATACATCTAGACTAATTTTCAATATCAAGTTCTCAGTAAATTTAAATAAAAACCGGCCAAGTGCGAGTAGGACGAAGGGTTCCGTACCATTATCTACGAAAACGGGAGCTTATCTTTTGTATGGGAGCAAAAAAATCACGTTTATTGTATGGGGGTGCGCTTAAATATTCATATTATGTAATTTGTTGTTATAGCGGCAACAGAAATACACCATCTGTGAAAATTTCAACTGTCTAACTATCATAGGTCATGAGGTACAGCCTGGTGACAGACGGACGGACGGACGGACATCGGAGCCTTGGTAATAGGGTTCCGTTTTTACCCTTTGGGTACGGAACCCTAAAAACGAGATTTTCTACTTGATATTTTGAAGTTTTAATGTCCCTGGTATACCCTACGTTCCGACCATTTTCAGAGAGACGTCTGCATCTGTGCGTAGGAGATGGGTAGATCTTGTCATAGTCTTCTAGTCATGCGTGTACTAAATAGTCCGTTTAGAGACCAGAATACAACAGACATACATTGCATTTTTCGAAAAAGAGAATTTCCGATTTTCAGAAGATCGCATTTTACTCGCAAAATCATCCATTCCCTCACCAAACACGCCTACTTTCTTTCGTACATTTTATAGCACAAACAAATTATTCGGAAACGGCGCCATTTGTACTCATCGAATCTCGCGCCCTTTAAAATAAATAATTCAAACAGGCACTCCCGGTGACAAGACATTCCTTATCACAAAGCCACCCTTATACCTCCATCTATAACATTTACGAGACGTCAATCTTTACCGCCATATCTCATTGACAGCCGGAAAGAAGTTTTTAAATGCAAATCTAGGCGCGGGCTTCGATGTTCCGACAGCCACGTCATATTAATCAAAATATTCCATTGTGCCGTTCGGAAATACAGGCATTTACTTTTTTATTTATGGTCGTAAAAGTTCTTTTATTATTTTTTTTATTGCGCGCGCAAATGAGTTATCGACTACTTTGGTGTTGGGTACAGACTTCACGGGAGGTATTCGCCAGATTGACTACCTAAATTCATTAAAAATGTTTGATAATCTTAATGTTACGAGTCATAACCGAAATCTCAACTTCACCACGGAACTATATAATATGCTAGTCCCTTACCCATCTACGTTTTAAGAGTTTGAAATATGTTTTGATGGCAGCAATGCAGAAATTGTGTTATTTATTTAGTAGAAGGAAAATTGCACAGAAACCATGTTCGTAAAGTGACAGTACCTAAGTGGTGGCTTTAATTTCTGGTCACGGATAGAGAAACAACAGACTGTTACCGGTTACGTCTTGTAACAATGAGGATCGTCTTTGTACAATAGAAACAAAGATACTTACAATCATATCTAATCTAGTAAAATTTTAACTCTTAGCTAAATCATATTCCGATGAAATAGATTGCTTTGTAGACAGAGATATGGATATAAAAATACCTCTATCAAAATAACATAAAATACGAAAACAAAGGAATTTTATGTTTTATTTCCTAACCGTACCGTAAGTACTAGAAAAAGAGGAAAGTTTTTGGATTGCCTATGTACGAGTGTAATAATATTTCTGTCTTTGGCACGCGCTGTCGCCAAAATGGGTAAATGTATTTTGGCAGGAGTTAGATGCTGTTGAGATCGGGATTCTTCCTTTCATTTATATATTCACATAAAGTTTTTACATAAACTGAAAATGTGACGACGCGTGAAATTACTGTTAGATCCTATCATACATTCAACTGTTGATCAGCTCAATGGACGCCAAAAACAGCTGGAGGCTTGCCAAAGTTCTGCGGCGTCGATATTGAAATTAGCGGATGAATCACTGCCTTGTAACCTTTTGACAGCTGTCAGAGTGACAGATGACAGACCTGCCCATGGCTGGCCACGGTACAGATTCTTAAAGTTTAGAGAACAAGCGAAAAATCACAGGCTTTTTTAATGTCAAAAATTCTCATAACTGTTATATAGGAGGTTTGGTCTGCTTCATTAGGTATTACTCCAATGGGGAAGTCATGAACCGCACAAAACGCCACAGCGTAGGTAACTGTCAGACACACAGATTGATATGAAATTTAGTAGAGATATAATCTACAAATTTCTTAGAATATACTTAAAAAATATATTTTCATCAGCTTACCTACTGCAAGGACTCATTAATTGACACAAAACTTTGAGAAATCATAATACAGTTGATTTTTCAAAGATCAGTAAATGTCAATTAATGAGTTCTTGCAGTAAGCCTTCGTTTTATTCCATAAATATGATTTTTGGTACAGATTCCACGCAAGTAAAACCATACAAATCTAGTAAAAAATAAACTTATTGGCTGTACACGTAAAATTCTTTGTCCCCAAAGGGTGTCCAATAACAATGATAACATGTCAGGTTATCGCGCCTCGCCGTCATAATAAAAAGGCGCGGGTTTTGACAGCTACGCACATTTGTGTAGAGGTGAAACCGAACGCATTTGTGCACGAAGGTGTTTATTGTGGCGGTCCGAATGGGGAAACGTGTTTCAATAATAAATAATATGCAAGTGAGTCACCTGGCTAAGGGAATACCAAAATGGGTGTGGCTTTTTATTTTTTAATGTATAATTGAGCAAAAGAATAAGAGAATATGAGATTTTTAATTATTCACATTATTACATTGTTATATGTACAACAATTTAAACGCAAAGAAAAAAAATACATTTGTGTTAACTTTCACAACCTAGTCTTAATGCACATACATAATACATTTTAAAAAAAAGGAAATCACACAATCACGCTTCACCATTATTTTTTCTCCCCTTCAATGGGTTACCGAAATCTCATAAGCTCATAAGCTAGAAAATCGTCAGGAGGTTACATTATTGCAGCTAGAAGATATTTCCCAACGCATCTAGAATGGGGTATATTGGATGTCCTCTCTCTTATATTATTTAAGTACCTACTGAGTAGTATAGCAAGCAATATTTTTACCGAAAACATCAAGAACGAAGAAATACATACAGTCGCATTGTACTTTATGATAAATGATATGTGGAAACGGAAATATGACGTTCTATATTTGAATGCGGCGCTGTAATTGGCGCGCGGCGAGATCAAAAGGCGCGCCGACGAGTTGCAACGGCGCTCCAGTTAGAATTAACCACAGTTTTGAGTTAAACGTTGATCAGTTCATTAATTTTGCATTATCGAGCACGTGTACACATCAAACTCAACAATTTTGATCGGTATAACTGTGTTTTGTATCAATTTGATGTTATTATTACTTTTCATAGTTTCGAAACATGACATTAATATAATATAACATGCAAACTATATTATATCTATCCTTTAATGACTATAAAAAAGTCTAAAAGACAATGGTTTTTCACACGAATTCGGATTTTTTAGGATTCCCCATCTTAAAATTCGTGCATAATAATCGGTATACTTTATTTATCTTTCCTTTCCGATTTTCCCTATTAATGATTATATTCCTCTCACCATAACCAGAGTTTAATTATGGCCATACCATGGGATTTGAGGAATATTCGATTACGCCCCCCTCCCATGCCATAAAACCTCTTCCCACCATATGCTAATGCCCTGCTAAGATCAGTCTATAAACCGCCGAGTCATCAGACATAAAAGTATAATGTTGTTATGGCTTATTTATTCGTTACGCCATCAATATTTAATGGGCTCGGGTTTGGGCGTAAAATGTTTATGGGGACCATAGAATTTGGATTTATAGCGCCAATTACATACAAACTTTGATAGGACCTTTCATATAGTCTTGTTTACAGAATCTAGCATAAATGAAATGAAACGTGTATGAAATTTTATTTCACTTCATTTTTCATTTCATATCAATTCATATAATCTTGTTTGTTTACAGAATCTATTGTGTGAATGAAATGAAATGTGTATATAAATTCATTTTATTTTATTTTTCATTTCATTTTAATGCATATAATCTTGTTTGTTTACAGAATGCATTGGCACCCGGTTTTACCCGCGCGAGTGTCGTGGAAATATAGTAACTCAGACTTGCCGAAAATACAGAGATTTAATAATAATCAGTCCAACCGTTACAGCGGACTCTATTCCCTCTGCCTACCCGTCAGGGAATTGGCATTAAGATATGTGTGTGTGTGTAACAAAATCCAGTACGGCCAATAACCCTCTGCGCTGCGCGAATACAAACTACGTTGTGCCCGTGTGACAATTTTGAGCAGACGATCTTCAATAACACCGACTGGCGCAGTGCCAGTGAGCGCTCGCGGAATGATGTATGTTGGGAGGATACCGATACTGGTTATCAATCAGCTATACTGTCGCGATTTGTGGATCCGAGGGGAGAGAAGGTACAGTACGGCTTCTTAACAATTGCGTGCATGTTTAATGGTGTTGGTAGACATTACAAGGCCTCCGACTGCACGTTTATCCTCTTGTAATTATTATTATCTTCACTCCTTTTCAGGAGTAGCATAGATTGGTTAGATACATATCACGATCCCCACACATTGGTCTTGCTTCCTCTAAGTTCATTACTCTGTTAGTACAAGAAAAGTATGCTATAAAAATGTGAAGTGGGCACAAGGGTACAATAATGAAAATCATTGAGCCCAAAAGCAATAAGAATTTGGAAGTTTCGATGCTCAGGATGAATAAATAATGTAAAATTTTTTTGGCAGATTATAATAAGAGTCAAGAATGTAATGAAGAATAAAAATATGCATGTCCTTAGTCTTGTTTGGTAATCCGTAACCTTAAAAAATGTAAACCTTAAGAAATCTTTTCTTCAAATATATGTATATCTTTAAATATATTAAAACAGTAAAATTCGTGTTTCTGTCTGTCTGTATTTACGAAAAACTAATTGGGGGCGATGTTAAAATAGTATTAGAACACTTTTCAATGTTTTTTTAATTTTTTTGTCTGTCTGTTTGTCATAACCTCCGAAACTACTGGACGGATTCGAATGAAACTTTTTATGGAGTAGATACTAAGTCTGGACAACATCAAAAACACTTTTTACTGCGGTAAAAACGCTTATTCCTACGGGAAATCGTAATTTTGGCACACTGCAAGCAAACAATAACAAATCACTTTGATTATAATATTACTACCCTAAGCGAATGAAGTCGCGGGCACCAGCGAGTCATATAAAAAGTATTTACAATATACTCATATGAAATAGCTGGCATATTTTTTCTTGTCAATTCGTTATGTTTAACATTTTCTTACATGGTCCTCTGCAGGAAATTAGTCCCCCTCAGATAGGGTTGCCATCTCAAAAATCTGTCAACTAGGACAAGGCACGTAAGAACCCCGGATTTCGGAGCTTCCTACCCGGACGTTAGAAAATAGTATTTTTCATAAGATACATACTAAAATAAAGTTTTTATGGTCATAAATCATGTATTATTTATTTTAATCCTATTTTAAACTAAATAACGAACTTAAAAAAAATACTTCAAGTAACCATAAAAGTTTCTTCCAAAACTTGAAATTTTTAGTCTTAGTTTTTTGTATCTAATCAATCATTCAAAAATCAAATCAATTAAATCAAAATCCGGACTACAAATAAAACCCCGCCCGGACGCTCCCCGGACGCCCTCTAAACTAGGACAAATCCGGGGAAACCCGGACGGATGGCAACCCTACCCTCAGATAGCGCCAATGGTCACTATTATAAGCTACTTGTATGCAGCGGGCACGACTATTTTTTATATATTTAATAATATTTAACGACTTTTCTGTAAGGCGTGTGTTCTTATTTGCATCTTTAATCTTCGCTCAACCACAAGCTTAAGGTGTACTATCAGTAGAGTGACCGCTAAGCGTTATTTAATGTAACTTTTATCTTATGTCAATGACAGAGCTAACGTATGCAGGGAAGACTTTCCGAGTACGTGACTAACTTATCATTTGTTTATAAATAGACTTTTCGTAACATAGTACGTATCATCAAAACGTGTAACAGATATTATTGCAGGTGATCGCGTCCCGCGACCGGGGAAGTACATTTTGCTTACATAACACCGGCATAAAGCTGTGTTAATGGGAGGAATTGGGTAAAGGACAATATATTGGATATTAGTATGTATCTTTTCGTTGAACATCCGCAGACGATAGAGATTTAAAAAAGGAAAGCAATTCCTTGGACAAATATTATGCTAGCTTTTACACGCGGGTTCGCTGGAATCCGTACATATATTTATTAATTAAAATCCTGTCATTTCGTAGAGCTCTCTAAGAATATGTGTACAAAATTTTATGATGATCGATTGAGTAGTTTTGGCGTGAAAGCGTAACAAACTTACATAATCATTCATAATAGGTATTAATAGGGATACCTAGATTGTACTAAGTAAATTTTTTATTCACAACTGTAAGTTATCGAGCAAAACCGAAGGACGCAGTTAGCACATCGAAATGGAGTTTAAGTGACGCATTTTGTCAAACGCCGGCCCTATCGGGGAAGTTGGGAACACGCCCTATTCTTGTCGGAGTACTTTAGAGCGGGCCGAGTTTAACGGATTTAGAAGATAAAGTTCGCGAGGTTATTCCAAGGATTGGTATGTCGGGAGTCTGGGCGTTTGTAGTCGGAGAAATTTGAGAGGTATTGCTATTGCAGAGGAATAAGGACGCACGACCGGGAAAGTACTTTTCGCTTATTTAGGTCCCTAGTCCCTACCTATGTCGTGATCTTAAGAAGTTTTTGTAGAAACTAAGAACTTTATGTACATACTACATCCCACAATAAAGAATTTGAATTTGAATTTTTTTTAATAGTGCTGAAGTAGGATTTTTGTAGTTATTAAAGAATTTGAAGAAAAAATCTGCGATTCCTGATGTGTAAAGATTTAGTAACTGAAATGGAATAGATAGTTGTTAAACCGACCATACAGCAAACATTTTTTTTACTTCTAATGACCAGGAAAGTCTAAAAGACATCTGTATCAGCTCCGTATCTGTGTGGCCTCTATGCGGATGTCTATGGGCGTCAGTAGTCATGAAAATGGCTCCGACTGCTCGTTTGCCCCCCTATACAATAAAAAAAAAAAAAAAAAGAAACAGAAGATAATTAGACACAATTCACAAACAATATCTTGTTAGCTTAGTTTTCGTGAGAACTAGCTGTACTGTTACTACATAACGGTGTCGAATTTACTTTTTCCTTGTCTGGAATGATCGATGCATGAAATTCTCTTGTGTAATCTATACACTTAACAGTAGTGTTGTGTCAGTGAGAGGTACCTCCCGTTGGATGTGTGTCTAAATGAAGGCCCATTGGGAAAGCGGGCAAGACCTCTGCATAACAATGATGTAGATGTCTTGGGTTTAGGTTGTTTCCAATTATTTTACTATACTGCATGGGCATGCCATTATTGCGAAAAATGTCTGAAACGCCGAGAGGGAAAGTAAGAATTTAAAGTATTTAAAAACCAGGACCACATCCTTATAAGTGATTTTTTTGCAATGAGTGACATTGGCGTAAATTTACCACAGTAACAGGAGATCTGGAACGTTTAGGGGGAGGGGGGCCTCTTAATGCATTTGTCGTGTCCGGAATTAAGGGCTATCGGGCCTAGACGTCGGAACTTCCTAGACTGAGCCTAACTTCGCACTCGGTGTTAGCCTTATTTGCATTGTTTATTGAAAGATTGAAATCTTTCAATAAACAATTTCACTTTTTAAGGTTTTTTAACAAATCTAATTTTTATCGATGAAGAATGAAGATAATTTATTTTTTTATAGCTTTCACTGCTACTTGCGAAGCCATTACGCATCCCAATCTCTACATTGATCTACAAAAAAATAAGTTACAAACCGCACTAATAGCGACAGCAGAGCCGTATCTTTTCGTAAATATTATCTACGTGAGTATTAAAAGCAGGCAGCATAAAGAGCATAAAGAAGGTTAATATAGATATAGATTGCTAAGATAGTTAGGCTTTTCTACGATTACAACTTTATATACGGTATAGAAATTGCGTACTAAGTTAGTTGTTTCTATATATTTATATTTTTAGCACTTGTCGCTGTATCATGTAGACTGTAGACTCTACAGTCTACATCGCAATATTATTAATACTCTACAGTGTAGAGTATTAATAATATTGCGATTATTGTTAAACCTAGTGTTATTCGGTAAGACTATTCTGTAGTAGCGAGTGTTCCGATATTTCCTTGTACCTATTTAAAATAGACTGCGGTTTATGTCGTTATTCCAATTTGAATTGAATTATTTTTTATTTTGACCCTATTGTAACATTTTGTAATATGTATTTTCGCCAAGCTCTAAAGACTATAAATTAGAGTTAAAAAATAAAATGTGAGCATAACAGAAAAAACACATACCTACTAACAAAGGGTAAAGAAAAAATATGCAAAAGAAACAAAATATATAAAAAAACGCAACGTATAGTTTTGGTACCCAAATACGTTTTTGTTCTTATTAATTTTGTATTAACAACGTGACCTTTGATTTAGAGTCAAATTTAAGGTCCCATGTCCAGACAAGGTCAGGTAATAAAAAGGTTTCAACAACAACACACGTTTTGTACCTTTACTTAGAAAATGTGTAAACTTACGCATATTACTGTCCAAATAATGTATCCAGCTAATCGGGTAGTATGTAGATATACCATACTGTCGGGTAGTGTAGCTAAAGCTTAACAAACAAAAAAAAATGTATCGATGCTTATTGAAAAAATATCTTGCAAATAATTTGCAAAAAAAATTTAGAAGTTCTGGTTATCTAAGGGACGATGTAATTGCGTCAACTTATTGCTTGTATGTGGTAAGTAGAAATTAAACAGTGCTAATCGTATAGTGTCAGGTATTCAATATCCGGTAGTGTAGTTAAACCTTAACAGTCGTAATGTAGCCGGGGTGTAAATGGACGCCCATTGAGCATTGTTCTGTAAATAATAAACATGAAGCGGGTACTCGTGCGGCGCGCAGTTTAATTGTTTTATAAGCGTTGCGTTCTGGGATTGATTTTATATTGCCATTGCGTTAATTAATGACTGATTGGTAGGAAATGAAGGTATAGAGTTCGATGAAACAGCTTCGAATCCATGTTTTTTCTTTTTAATATTAATTTTGATTGAGATTTCATTAATTTAGATTAATTAAATTAAGATTTGTTAAATTGGTCTGTGACGGTTTTACTTAACAGACAAAATAATGTCAAAAGACACACCGTTTTGCAAAAACTAATGAATAAAATTAAAATTCTGATCAGATATCACTGGAAAGAAAGCAAGAAAATAATTTTATTTGATCATAAAAATCATTATGTAATTACGATTTTTAAATAAGTTACGATAACAAAATTAAGAATTTTCACGTCACAAGGTACTATGAGGTGACATTAATGTTTTAGTGACATATTTTCACTTGCTTGAAGGCAGACTGGGCGGGTCATTTTAATGATGTGCCACAATAGGGAATATGCGTATGATTCAAATAATGATAATTTTTTTTATATGTAAAGTCTTTTCCTGTAGATGTGCGTACGTATTAATATTTTTTTGTATAATTTTGTTTTCAATCAGAAAATAATTATTGAAAAGTGCAAAAATATGCGGGAAGATTGAATTAGGTGAAACGCACGCCATTGGTCGGAACGAATTGTGACGTCAACGTTCATAAATAACATCATTGTTCACGAGCAGTGGAGCATTGCCATTGGTGGTTGTTATGATGCGTGACGTCATGTCAGCGCGGCAAAGTGGCGATCGTTTAAAAAGCTGTTATCGGCCCACTAATTTGAAACATTTTTTTTGAACTTAATATTGTTTTTTCAGCGCTGATATTTTTTTTACATTAATGTAATTATGTAAATTATCATTTAAAAATATAAAAAAAATACATGCATATTCCCTATTCTCTTCATTACTAATTAGTTATTATTTAAGTACTACTAACCTCAATATAACAAAATTAATTTCCGCGATTAAATAATATGTTATTAATTATAACATAATAACATAATATTTAATAAACGCGAGAATCAACTGCAACAATAGACACAATAACGGCGTA
>LUGF01005164.1:30458-45089 GCA_001625245.1 Calycopis cecrops
TTTGTATCTTCTCAATCTATGATTGTAATGATGTACTACAATTTTCTTCATTACTAATTAGTTATTATTTAAGTACTACTAACCTCAATATAACAAAATTAATTTCCGCGATTAAATAATATGTTATTAATTATAACATAATATTTAATAAACGCGAGAATCAACTGCAACAATAGACACAATAACGGCTTAAGTTGCTATTACTGTTCTTACAGCATAATAGACGATTTAATATAAGTGATCATTGTTTGTTGCTGATGAAACATCTCGTTATATTTATTGCTGTTATATAATTTGCTTTTATTTCTAGGAGTGGCATGTCGAAGCAGCGAAAAGCGGACGATTTAGGCACTTGCCTAATCTGTTCTTACGAATAAAACAACTCTACTTCATACCTGTAAATCCAGATAAGTGCTCATGCAAGAGGAGTTGATCCCATTTATTGTACAGACATGCAGAGTAGCATGACACTACATCCTCATATGCAACGGAATGGGGTCGGCACGACCGGGGAAGTACCTCTCGCTCACTTGATACCGGCGTAAAGTGACAGCGTCGCTGTCGCGTTTCGTGCGGTTTGTAAGTAGCCGGTGGTCCATGGAGGTGGGAAGAGAAAGGAGGGCAACGCATTTGTATAGTCTATGCGGATGTCTATGGGCGTCGGTAGTCATAAAAATGGCTACGACTGCTTGTTTGCCTCCTATACCATAAAAAAAAACTTATTCCTCGAAGACACCATTAACAATCGCTACTATAATGATAATAATTGATAACAAAAAGCATATAATTATTTGTTATTGTCTGTCTGTATGTAGGTTGTAATGAAATTAGCCACACGACAATGGACCTTGAGAAATAGGTGTCTTTTATTACACGATAGAATGAGGTCCGAATTCAATTAAATTAAGTTTTAATGTTGTCTCTTACAAGGAGAAAGTAAATATAGCTAGGTCGTTTACAAGGGTCTTGTGAGGAAAGTAACATTTTTATATTCTATCAAGCTAATTAAGTTGTATAATTTTGTAGGATTCGTATTATAGGTGCTACTAATATTTTTAGACAATATCTACACAGATATACCTACATTTAAAATAACAAGGTCTATTATTGTCCCAAAAAAATAAACGGGAAGTACCCCGTGACCGAGAATTGTGTAAGAAAAAGTGCGTCTGCGTACAAAATTTGTGCATAAATGGCCATAACTTTTTATTGCGATAACTTAGAAGTATGATTTTTTAAGACATACGAGAAGAACCTCAGTATTTGACATAAATTTCAGCTTAATCTCTTCACAAGTTTCCGAGAAAAAGGTCTTGACATACGTACAGACAGACAGCCAGACAACAAAGTGATCCTATAAGGGTTCCGTTTTTTTTCTTTGCGAGACGGAACCCTAAAAAATGAACAAGATGTGAGCGTGGTAAAGCGTTACGTTGAATTGCCCAATCGCTATTTTACACATTTACAACTTATATTTTTTCCACGAAAGACACGTTACTTACGAAGGAATTAAAATCCAAAAAAATAATTTTTTACCTATAATTAATAAATAATAAAAAACAAAATGTCATTAGAATACTACTAGAAACGGCATTAGAATTGGTTAATCTAATTAATAGAAAAGAATATGTTAAGTGTTATTGCTGTTTTGCAGTCGAACGCAAGCACGACCGGGGAAGTATCTCCCGCTCATATAAAACTAACATTTGTATTGTACTCATTTCGTACGTATGTACGAGTAAAGATAACCAAAGTACAAAATTTGTACAAAGGAGGACGGATAGTGACTTGGCATCAGGTGTTCCAACAGCCATTGCTGTAACTGTATTTCAACATAGGACGCGATTGCCTACGGTGACCGAACTGGGTTATGTAGGCTGCCTACATAACCCAGTTCGGTCACCTGAATACCCCTCCATTGTCCTCAGATATTGTTATGGTAATTAGCACATAAATGTATGCTAACACTGAAACTTACACTGATATATTGTTAGTAATGCTCTGGAAAGTTGCGGATGCATATTCTCTTGTAGTGCAGTCACTTCGCATGCTATTCAGTCCGTTTATTTACCTCATAACAAGGCCAGTTATGAATAGCGAAGCTAGTGTATGCTTGTATAATGTCCTCCTAGGCTAATTTTAGGTCATAGCCATCTCTATAAATCCTAATTAATGCACAAGTGTCTTTGTTGATAAAAACACACTTATTCTCCTACTCCGATGGGAAGACAATCTAGCAAAATGTGCATGGCTTAACCTGCTCACCTAGGAAAGAGTATGTAACACCGTCAATCGACTTCCAATTATTGTTCCTAAAAATTGAAAAATTCCAATTGTTTTTCGAACCGTTATTCGAACTCTCTCTGTCAGTTACACACTAGCCTGTGGTTGAACTTGCTCACCACTAGACCACGAGCATACGAGGCAGTCTTTATTTGTCACTGAGCTAGCTTTTTCCCGCGACTTCTCGTCCTATTTCTTTTTAAATAAAAAAGTATCATACGTCCTTTCTAATAATATGTGTAGCTACAGTTTCATGATGATCAAACTTCATTCACATTTATAATATTAAGTAGGAGTAAGGATGCTCAAGTGGCGACCTTTGCACCGAAAGCGGAGAGTTTGTCGGTCTCCTACCCGATGGATTTACGACTTACCTAATGTGGCGCGAAGCAATCTTAAGTGGCTCGTAACAGTGATCAATTACGTCCTTTAGAGAGGCCAGCATCCAGCAGTAGATGCCCTACAGCTGATTATGAATGCGCTACGCCTCAGTTAATTATTCACCAGCGTAAATTTCGATCCTGTGGAAAATAGAATACCATCCCATGGCATTCCATAGAAACATTTTTTTCGGGATTAAAACTATGTGTAAATCCAAGTTACCCTTTATTTGTGTGCCAAATTTTATTAAAATCGGTATAGTAGTTTTTGTGTGAAGGAGTAACAAACAAACAAACATACAAACTATCTCATTTATAATATAAGTAGGATTAGTAGGGTTTATCACAAAGTAATTAAACTGGCATTGCCTTTTAAGTTTAAGCGACTTATAAGAATTATATCATCTCAATTAAGTTTGTATGCTTGAAGAAACTTCCTTACATAAATAACACACGGTTAAGATAACCGTTAGTTTTAACCGCGTCTCAGTAACCCATTAGTTAACATAAACATATCGAAATAACTTACACGTAACTTTAACTGATCAGTAAAACACACCCGGCCATCAAAGGATGTTGTTCACAACCCAGCTATTTATAAGACTAAGTGGTGGTTATTTTTGAATGTGTTTATTGTTTTAGTTACGTTTTGTTCCGTTAGTTCTGTCTTCACTCTTTATCAGTGCGTTAGTTTCATTTCGTTAATGAACAAGGTGCTTGTTTATAGGGTTTCGTGCCTTCGTCATTTACGTATTAACTAAATGCTACTAAAATAGTTAAGATTTGTATCTTCAATTTACGGATTTACACCATTATAAAGTGTACAGTTCTTGAGGATATAAACTAACCCTAGGTTTTGATTTAGAATAGAATAGAATAGAATAGAATAGAATAAACATTTATTTGGTCCAATTGATATATATATTTACTTGAAACATGGTCGTGTTTGCCCGATTCACGTACAACGCAGCAATAACGTCTTAAGGATATTTTAGTCACTTTCTTGAAGGAAAAAAACACCAGAGGTATAAAGGGATTACATAAGGTGTACTTACATTTTATATTACCACTGTGGTGGCCTTGCAAGGCTAATGTAATGGAAGGCCACGCGATAACAATTTACACCTTATTTAGTTGTACCACGTTACTGGCTTCACTAAATTAACTTAATACAGATCGAGATGATAATCGAGTTACATTTGGCCTTGTACTTTAAAATATACAGGGGATATTTGATCAAGCGTTTTTGTACAGCAATTTACAAGATATACCAGTGAAAAATATAAAATGTAATAATGTCAAAAGTGTGCAAGGATCGTCACATATGACATGGGGTCCCCATTTGGGAACTGACGTTAAGATATGTGTGTGTGTGTATGTAAATATAAAAGTAAAAAGGTCACTTTCCACGCCTGTCAGTGCAAGTGGAGGTACAAGTTTTTTTTATTATTTGTAAAACGCGGTGAGAGAATGACCAAACCTGCCCTAACACAAGTCATATTTTACTCAAGGGAGATGTTATAGCTATAGTAATATGCGTTATGGTAGGTATATAGTATGACATTTTTTTTTATGACATAGGAGGGCAAACGAGCAGCCGGAGCCATTTTCATGACTACCGACGCCCACAAACATCCGCATAGAGGCTATACAAATGCGCAGCCCTCCTTTCTCCTCCCACCTCCATGGGCCACCGGCTACTTACACACCGCACGAAACGCGACAGCACAGCTGTCACTTTACGCCAGTTTCGTGTAAGCAAGAGGTACCTCCTCAGTCGTGCCGGCCCAATTCGACTGCATGCCAGCATGCAGTGTGGCACTACCTCTTACAGACTATGGTCTACATGACTATGGTAATTGAATCTATAGTTACATTAATTAATTTAATTCCTAATCTTCATAAATTGTCTGTATTGGTATCCTGCTAAGCTTCTTTCAATGTGAGCCAAGATGGGTGATCTCGATCCTGACCAGGCAGGATGGAATAGACATCTGTAATGATGGTACAGACACACACACACATTAAACCACATGAATGATCCAAAAAGGACTAATATCTATAATCTACGTTCGATGGACATTTGCGAAGTATGTACTGTGATGCGATGAGAACCTGAAAATAGACCACTACAAATGATTTCTCGTTTTGCCAGAGGCCAGGTGTGCTGTATCTGTCGCGTGGGTCCATAAACTGGTAACTCGATCATTCGTTTTTTTGCATTTGGACGGAATAGCGACTAGCAATAAAATTTTATTGATTTTAACAACATAGCGCGTGCTGCAGAATTCTTCCTCCTCGATAGAGATGAGGAGTCTCCGAGATGACTGTACTTTTACTAGTTGGAGAGGCGCCACAAAAATGAGAAGACCAACACCGATACATTTCAAAATCAAAATCAAAATATTTTTATTCAAAATAGAATTTAAAAAATTGCTTTTTGAACGTCAAAAAAACATTTCATCTACCACCGGTTCAACCCTAGCCCTGTCCTGAGAGGAACCGGCGAAACAATTTCTTTGTAGGAGTATGATGTAGTCATGAAGAAGAGAAAGAAGTATACATCCCGCTACCGGTTTATGAGTAGCTAGCTGCGCCCCGCGGTTTCTCCCGCGTTAATTTCGATTCCGTGGAAAATAGAAAATCAGCCCATGGCTTCCCCTAGGAACATTTTTTCGGAATAAAAACTCTGTGTGTGCTAAATTTCATGAAAGTCGGTTCAGCCGTTTTTGCGTGAAGGAGACACAAACATACAAACTTTCTCATTTATAATATTAGCAGGATTGTGGGTGATATTTATAGCGGCGTTTAGTTCAGTGAACACCTCTTCATCTCCAGGTGACATCTGAAATAATTTAGTGATCTGATCTCTCCCTGTACCTAAATTAGGATGTATCCTAACTACTGTCATATCGCCCTATACATATTTTCAACGAAAAACATCCCAAACAACACTAGTAAGGAAACTTTCGAGATTTGCCAATGCGATAGTATTCGAAATGTTGTACGTTTTTAAAATTGGTACTTATTGCTTATCACAAATAATTCGGAGGTGATGTGAGCTCCAAGGCTCCAGGTTAGTGATAGCAGATCATATGCTGGGGTGAAGGTTTCCACGCCTCGCATCTAAGAATTGAAGACCTCTTTACATGTAGCAAACTGCGTAATATGTTCTCAGATACCGAAGCCCGAGATGTATCTACATTATACAAACCAGAAGACATTAAAAAATCAAGTTTCGCACATTGATTTAATAGGAACAGGTGGGGTCCGCGCCGGGAGCTACGTCTGCGCAAAAAATTAAAATGGCGCCGCTTAACTCACCCGTTTGAACTACTTTATCATCTCTTAACGTTTAACTTTTGATTTAATTAATCTATATATATAAAATTCAAACGTGACAAAGCCACCAACGCACAGCCCAAACCACTAGGCGGATCAAGCTGAAATTTGGCATCCAGGTAGATGTTACGACGTAGGCATTCGCTAAGAAAAGATTTTTAGAAATTCAACCCCCAAGGGCGTGAAATAGGGTGTTGAAGTTTATATGGATTTCTTAGAAATTAATGCGGGTGAAACCGCGGGGCACAGCTAGTTGTAATATGAATGCAACAAAAAAACAGATTACTAATTCGGAATATAACTCGAGGATCACCTTTATAATGGAGAAACTTTATTTTGTAATCTGTGTAATGCAAATGTTTTTCCGCTTTATAATGTGTCTATAATATAATATTATGTCGCAGTTATGTTATGAAAGCCGTATTATTATATGAGATACGACACGATGCCGGCGTAAAGTGACATCCGTCGCGTTTCGTGCGGTGTTTAAGTAGCCCGGTGGATGGAGGGAGGAGGAAAGAGCTGTCTAACCTCTATGCGGATGTATATGGACGTCCGTACTTGGTGCTCATGAAAATGGCTCCTACTGTTCGTTTGCCACCTTATAATAAAAAAAATGTTTAATTAGTGTTTAAGGTAGTTTGGTAAGAGGTAGTGCCACACTGCATGCTTGCATGCAGTCGAAATGGGCCGGCACGACCGGGGAGGTACCTCTTGCTTACACGAGACTGGCGTAAAGTGACAGCTGTGTGCTGTTGCGTTTCGTGCAGCGTGTAAGTAGCCGGTGGCCCATGGAGGTGGGAGGAGACAGGAGGGCAGCGCACATGTATAGCCTCTATGCGGATGTTTGTGGACGTCGGTAGTCATAAAAATGGCTCCGGCTGCTCGTTTGCCCTCCTATATCATAAAAAAAAAAAGTGTTTAAGTACCGCGATATAATTTTTTCAAGATATTACATAATAAATCATATTAAAGTATGCCTATCCATTGCAATAAAAAAACAAGTTTGCCGTCTCGATAGCCGCACACCGTTACACAATGTAGCCATAAATCGCGTTTTGCGCAGCGAAAGCCTTTGTGAGAGGAGCAGGTGGCGCCGTCAATCACACCAGACAGCTGCTCCACGCATCTGCCAGAGCCCAGAGACAATAACGGCAGTATTGATGTCAACACTGGACCACAGGCTAGATGTTTTTAAATTTCGAAAAGATAATGATATATTTTTGTTTTATTTTCAATTAATTTGTCAGATAGGCTTTTTAAGCAATCTGATCTCCTAGCAAGTCGATGCGTATAGACGCAACCGACATAAATTCAGACATCTAGGAGAATTCCTAAATACCCCCATTGGATCTCTCATTCACAGACATTCACACAACAGAAGACAAGTCTCGGAACAAAAAGCTCTATAACCATCAATATTATAAAAGAGGCCTATCGGCTTTACAGATTTAATAGCTATACAGTATTAATTAGAAGATAGCTAATGGACTGAAAGAAATGTTTCACGAACTACTCTCTCGCATTCAGTACTGCGTACATCACTACGTAGTATAAAATCGCTATCCGCCGTCTGTGTGTCTGTATGCTTAGATCTTTAAAATTACGCAACAGATTTTGATAGGTTTTTTTTTTAAATAGATTGAGAAATTAGAAATTGTAAGACACTGTCACTCTTTAAGCAAAAATTGAAAGAACGTTATCTAAATCAGAATTAATCTTAAAGCTAACTTAATTAATTTCCTTGTTTCACATCTTTATTTATTTATATTTTATATGTTATGTATTATGTATTTATAATATATCTTTAAATTATATGTATGTATCTATGTATATATTTTATCTGTTACCTTAGTTATTTTATATATTTATCGCATTCAATATACTTGCTTGCTTGTTTTATTTATGTTTCTGTTTATATAATTGTACACGTTATCTTTGCTAATCACCATCAGATTTTCCTGTAGTAGGACTACTGGAAGAAATTCCAAAATGATGGAATAAGTAGTACCTTTGTGGCAGCATTTTAGATAATAAGTTTATTATGTATATTTTTAGTGTGCATAAATGATTAAATAATAAAATAAATAATAAGATAGAGTGATTCAAGAGGAAGGTTGTATGAATGTATAATAACTCCATTTTTGAAGTCAGAAATCCAAGCGGGCGAACCTGCGGGCGGAAACTAGTTAGTTATGGAAGGGAAGGAGTGAACTACAGCGATCTTGTACAGCAGTGGATCGATAATGATGATGAGGATCTTGGGCAAGTGGTCTCGGCATCCGTCGAGGGTACAGCCCAGTGGAAAACATCCAGCGATATCTGATAAGGCGAGTGCAGCGTTATCGTGATAAACGCGTGTTATCTATCACATGCATGCTGTTCAGGTACCGACTCGATATGCCAAGTATATAGGCTGTGGAAACTTCTAGATTAAGGCTAGTTGCATTTGGTGCCCGGGCATATCAGACCCTCAACGGGCCGACTCACACATGTAACGCGACATGCTGCCGCACTTCTTCATCCATCTCACTCCGATAAATGAGTCCTTCCCGGTCTTGACATCCTCATTAAACTACAATATACTAGTAATATCTTTACAAATCTAGTGTAGTGTTAAATAAAATGGTAGATAAGACAAGTGATACTTAGTAAACTGACGGACTCCAATTATTACCTGCAACAACGAAATTATTTTATTAATCATTTTATTTTTTAGGACATTTTATATACATGTATAACAACATATGTATAACAACTACCACAGCAGCTTTAGGCTCAATGGTAAGGACTATGAGTAAAATATCAATTGCGTATCACATAGATAAATTTACTAACAGAAGAGGCAAGTCTTACATAGAATTTGAAAACCAAAACCGTGACATATTCACACTACTACAAGAACTACTTTACCAAAATATAACTGTTAAAAGATATTGCAGTGGAATTGTGCTCATCGTGACCGGGGAAGGAAGGAAGTTATGAAGGCAAAGAAGATTCCTGTATAGAATTAACACAGAGATATTATACTTCCAACCATAGATTTAGAATGTACAAGATACACAATGTCAGAACAGAGACGAGACTAAAAAAATTTGATAAATGTGATTAAGCGGGTCGCTATGGCCTCTTACTCGCTAAAATAATGGTCTCATATGTACTTCATCTACTGTCTCTTTTCTTTTCCGATGATTGGAAGTTAATTTGAATGTCTCGCTCCCACGCTATGTACATCTTTCACGTAGTGAGAACAATTCTAAATCTATGCTTCCAACGCAATAGCGCTATCTCTGCAGCAAATATCTTGATATAATATCCATTAATATAATTAAGATTATTGACCTACGTGTCTGTCGGATCATTGTAATCCAAGGATAGGAAGCGGCTGTTACACCAAACTACCCTTATCGAGCAACAATAAACTTAAACACCATCACATAAGGTGCGTTTTTATTTAAAGTAGCTTTACGTAAAAAAACGTTTTCGAAGTATGCGTTTTTTGTCGTATAGCGGTTTACGATATTGTTGTTTTTGTGACTTATAAAAAGATAATAACACAGGTATTATGGTTGTACGAGTGGAGTGATAGATTGCGTTGTTGCTGCGTTGTAACGCATTGGGACTGGCGCGAGTGATTCTTGTTCATAGTGTAATACGAGGACGATAAAAACTTAGGTGGTTTTTAAAGATGTTATACTCATTGCGTTACACTCACTTTTTTATAGCATAGGCAAAGAGCAAGAGCATTTGAGTCACCTGATGGCAAGTCACCAACGTCCATAGACATTGTTTTTTAATAATAGATAGGCTTGCGATTGGCCAATGTCTCGCCTGGTGGAAAGTGTAGACTTGGTCGACGATGGAGCACGCTTGCCTAGAAGGTACCTATCCACCCTCGATTTGAAGATTCCCAGGTTATAGGTATCAGGGAATACATACGCTGGTAGAGTATTCCACACTTTGGCTGTACGTATGATAAATGTAGATGCATTAGACATCCTCAACACCAGAGATATAACATCCCTAGGTTGTATTGGTCTGGAAAAATTGAGCTGATTCCATATAGTAGAATCGCTGAATGAAATTTTGATGTTAAAAAAAAAGAAATCAAAAATGTTCAATGGACGTAAGCGTTACTGTTTCAAACTATTTTACTCATATTTCTTTTAAACCGTGGGCCTTACATCGTATTTTACGGACTCATCCCAAAAAAAAACATCCCAGCTACCAGCTACCGAATGATAAATTCAATCCACGCGCCTTCTTACGAACAAATACGTTTTTAATATGCGGTAACTGTGCGACGAAATTAACGAGGTACCTGGAAGGCTCGCACCTGTCGTCAAATAAACACGTTATGGCTAGTGATGGGCTCCAGCTGACTTGTATATCGGTTTATCGATTCGCCCTTGGATGTTAGTGATGTGAAAAGAAATAATGCAACCAATAATAATCCGATACGATTTAGGGATCTTCAAGAAATGAGCATTCCTCTTTCATAAAGGCCGGCAACGCGTCTGCAAGACACCTAGTTTTGCGGATGACTATGGGCGCGGTAGGCACTAATGAACTGCTCGTTTGCCCCCTATAATATTTTAAAAAACATTACTTTTTTTATATACTGGCTTGCGTTTGGCCATTATCTCACACGGTGGAGAGTGTAGACTCGGCAGACGATAGAGCACGCTTGCTTAGAAGGTACCTACTCAACCTCGATCTAAAGCTTCCCAGGTTGTAGGTAGCAGTGAATGCAGGCGCTGGTAGAGTATTCCATTCACATTCCTTTGACTATACTATTTGTATCGATAGAATAGTTAAATGCTTCGCCCTTGAGTACTAGCATGTACTAGTGATGTGCCTACAGATTAGTACTGTCGACAAAATCTCCGGCTTCCCTATCGCGCGGTAATGTTAACTATTAAAAAACTACTAAAGACCGATAGAGTAATATTTAAGGAGTACTACTAGGTACACAATTTGTTTATAGTAACGCCGTTACTATATCAGATGACTTGATCGTCAAGTATCAGGTATACCTTCGCGTTAATGTGGTTCCAAAGTCATCGACATGACAAATATTTATGAGGCTTCGCAAATATTTATGTACAGTCACGAGCAATAATATCTATACACTTTAGTACCTTGTCATAATTTGTATTTTTGAAATTCCTTAATATTGCTTTTACTAGTCAAAGAAAGTTATTGTGACAGGGTTCTAAAGTGTATACATATTATTGCTCGTGACTGTACATTATTGCCTTTGCTATGAAAAAAAATTACAGTTAACTGAGATTGACTGACTTATAAGAGACTTGTCGTAACTAAAAAAAATAACGGCTACAAAAAATTGCTTTAAAAAATGACAGCTAAGATTTAGCATAGATAACACTTGTTACTAATACGTGTCAATAATCTGTCAATAGTATGTTAGTGTCGAAATGTACACAGATGTCACATGTGTGTGGCCGTGACATAGATAAACACACGCACACACACAAGTTATGTAAGAGATTCTGTTTGGTAATTAAACTGAACGGAGGTTAAGAAAGTATATGTTATGGGTTTTAATGGCGGCCATGACTCGGAGAGATAACCTGTCTTGGGTTTGATTTCTCTCCGGTATTGTCGGGCTGCCTTCCCATGGGCATAGAAGACTGAGGAGATATATGTAGAATGCACTTCTTTGCTGCTGATTGCTTCTGATTCTTCAGCGTAGTACCCGACTAGGCTGGTACTAGCTAACCTCTTGCTTACATGATGTGACCGGAAAGAGGCAGAATCAAGTTATACATATATACAAGTTATACATACAGCTATATATAGCATATATATAAGTTTTAAAACAAGTCCAGATATTTTTTTCTTATTCAGTTTCCACATAAAAATGTACATAAATTCCAAATAAAGAATTATTATAAAAATAAATACAAAAAAAAAAACAAATAAATTCTTCAAGAAAAGAGCCTACTCTGATCTTAAAGGCCGGCAAAGCATCTGCAAAACCCCCGGTGCCGCAGACGTCTGTGGGCGTCGGAAATCACCATCTCGGTGACCAGACTGCTCGTTTGCCCCCTGTACTATTATAGATATTCTAGTAAATTCCTAAAATTATCCATATCTATAATAACCTCCACTAGAATATATTGATAGGTAACTGGTACGTGAAACGGCCGGCGGTATATTTAAAAACTCAAAACGCAACACTACTGGCCAAATGAAACGTGACGTCACGACATGTCACAACATAACTCCGCAACTGTGATAATATTCGGTACGTGATAACATTCGTGATGGTTTTTAAAACACTTTTGTGCAATTGTTCGAATTCCAAGTGTCGATATTTTTGTGATAGTGCAAGATAGCTTTTTTTATAGTGTAAGGGGGCAAATTGACTGCCTCGTGGTCCAATGGTCAGTATGTTCAACCACAGACGTGAGGTCCCGGGTTCGAACCCGGGTCGGACCAAAAATTGTTATCGCGATTTTTCAATTTCTAATAACAGTCCGGAGTCAGGAAGTTGGCGGTGTTACACCCCCGTGCCTCGGAGAGCACGTTAAGCCGTCGGTCCTGCGCCTGATTTCTCACCGGTCGTGTCGGACTGCAGTCCCATCGAAATATGAGAATAAGAGAATAGAGAGTGTACTTGTGTCTGCGTACACTTGTGCACTATAATATGTCCTGCGCAGACAGCTCGTCTATACAGACGGCCGCCGTAACCGAAATTCGGCTAGGACGACATTATTATTATTACTTAATTTTTTTTTTTAATTTTGGACGTAAAACAGTGATGAATTGATGATGATATATACTTTCTCCGATATAACGAAAGTACATAATTATTAATTATCGGTAATTAAAATTATTGCAGAAGCTCAGGCGCCGGACCACTTTCCCTCGGCACACATTTTAAAACGAAATCTGTAATACTTTAATCACCATATACGGTGCATCATCATCAACGCGTCGTGCGTCGGTGATGTGGAGTTAGAGCGTCCTAGCCGAGTCGTCTACGGCCATCACTACAGTGAATCTAGCCTTTTAGTAATAGGTAGTACCATGCTGAATGCATGCAAGCAGCAGGCACGCCTGGAGAGGCACCTCTCACTTAGACGATACCGGCGAATAGTGACAGATGTGCTGTCGCGTTTCTTGCTGTACGTAGTAGCCGGTGGTACATGGAAGGAAGAGGAAGGAGGGCAAAGCATCCGTATAACAGCGTATGTGTTAATCGCCCCTAGCGTTGCTAGTCATGAAAATGGCTCCGACTTCTCTTTTGCCCACTCAATAGTCCAATAACGCTTATTTCGCCCGAACCGGGGACTCGAACCAGGAACCTGTGGTGAAGCTTGCAAACCATCACAAGCAATCCAATTAATATTATAAATGCGAAAGTTTGAATGTTTGTATGTTTGTTTGTTACTCCTTCACGCAAAAACTGCTGAACCGATTTTCATGAAATTTGGCACACACAGAGTAACTGGAATTAACATATAGGTTAGTTATTATCACGAAAAAATGTTCCTATGGGATGCCATAGTATGATTTTCTATTTTCCACGGGATCGAAATTTACGCGAGCGAAACCGCGAGGCGCAGCTAGTTAATACGATATTTAAGCCCGCAACAGACTGACAACGGTGGCTAATTTGCTATCATTAATTCCTAATACAAGTGTGCGCCTCAGAAAGTTTTATTAAGGAACCGCCATTACCTTTCTTTGTTAATAATCTGTTGATGGATGATAAGCTATCAATCCTTGTACGACCTTACGGGGAATACCAGTTACAACTGACTAGTTACTGCATTGATAAAAATTAATTTAACATATATTGTCTATAGACAAAAAGGTTTTTTTTTTGTAATAGGGGGCAAACGAGCAGTCCGTTTTCATGACTACGCCTATACTTATACAGATCTATTGCTTTCATTCCTCCTAAATTAGTGATAAAATGTTAGTGACGAAATTTAAACGGAATCAGGATCGATATGTGTATAGATCATAATAAACTTTATACGTATAGAATAATAATTGTTTAAAATAATAGTTGGCTTGGGGCAGATTTTATTATATTTTCCAGTTTTACCCGCGTAAAATGTGTGGTACCGATTTTTTGCATGTAAAACCGCGGGGCCAGGTATAGGATATATTTCACACTCGCTGCTCCTCAGTTGAAGTACGTAGTAAAAAAGACCCTGAACTAAGTTTAGTCTAGACGCTACGTCTCACTACCTACGTCTAACTTCAGACCGAAAACCTCGCGTGACGTCACAAAGCCAGTAATCAACGAAATCCAATACTAGACATTCCAAGAACAAAATTGATGAACAAAGACACCGTTAAGAGGTCGGTACACCGCTCCGTCCTTGTCTATTCCACGGATCTTGCTGTCCTCTTCTAATCTGTACTAATATACGGACTTATCGTGCTGTCCTCTTCTAATTCACTGTACCAACATAAAGGTATATATTAATTAGTGAGATTACTTGCGAGTTAAGTGGACGGTTTGTTTAGGTGAGGGTAGAACTTAAACAGAACTTAGTTAAGGTAATTGTAGCTTAAATGTATTTACTTACTGTATTACATTAAGATACACTTATCATGATCACTGCGCCGTGCGTTGGCTTTT
>LUGF01005164.1:56347-67828 GCA_001625245.1 Calycopis cecrops
CAATACTTAATTAGACAAGACTTGTCACTCTTGTCAGAAGAGCGCCGCCACGACCGGGTCAGAAATGTTTGTGGCACTATACATGACACCATTTTAAAAATGACAGCTGGCTACACTATCGAGTTTCGTGCGGTTTGTGAACAACCGGTGGCCTGCAGTCGTTGGGGTGGGTGAGGGTAACACTTCTGCACAACCCTTGTTCCATCTGCCGTTGAAGCCAGTAGTCAGTAAAATACTTCAATTACTTGTTATCCTATAAAAAGCTAAATACAAAAGTATATTAATTTTTTTTTTTTTTTTATGATATAGGGGGGCAAACGAGCAGTCGGAGCCATTTTCGTGACTACCGACGCCCATAGACATCCGCATAGACTATAGAGGCTATACAGATGCGCTGCCCTCCTTTCTACTCCCACCTCCATGGGCCATGGCCATGTATGCCTGCTAACTGCGTCAGCAGTTTTGTGAGGCTATGTACCTAATATATTAAGTCATAAGACTGTATAAACTAATTTAAATTAAAAAAAAAATATTAAAATGGTTTCCCCAATAACATTTTAGCTTAAGGAGTGGTATAAGAAAACCTAGTGGCAGCTTTATTCACAGCAATTTCTCTTATTCTGTAAAAATTCAAGGGGAAGCCCCGTTATAAGAAAACTTACTGCCAGCTCTACTCATAGCGATTCCCCCCTATTCTATAAAATTTCAAGGGAAAGTCCCGTTATAAGAAAACCTACTGCCAGCTCTACTCATAGCGATTCCCCTCTATTCTATAAAATTTCAAGGGAAAGCCCCGTTATAAGAAAACCTACTGCCAGCTCTACTCATAGCGATTCCCCCCTATTCTATAAAATTTCAAGGGGAAGCCCCGTTATAAGAAAACCTACTGCCAGCTCTACTCATAGCAATTCCCCCTATTTTATAAAATTTCAAGGGTAACCCCCGTATAAAGTGTATCGCCAGCCCTGCGAGCGGCGATCTTGTGACATTTGTAGTGACGGCGCTCATTTTACCGCATTCTTATCAACTGCGTGCAAATTCCACGGCGTTCAATTTTCCTTTGTTCCGTCACGTCACTAGCCAGAGTAGGTAGGCTAGTTTATAGGTAAGAACGGTAGACTATTTTAGTTTACATTTTGTGATGAAGCATTTCTGAGACAAAGCCAAGTACGGGTGAGGACATACTTCAGAAAGTAAGCAAATTGGAATAAAGAAAAGATTGGGCGTACATTTCTCGCAGAACCGTCAAACGATTGGGAAAGATAGGTTATTATCAAGTGGAGGCCCCGCGCCGCACGACATACCACCAGGTAAATTGATGACTTGGCCAACATCGCGGCGAACCGGATGCAAGCAGCTTGCGATCGTAGTCTGGACCTCTGGAGGTCTTTGTCCAACAGTTACCGTACGCAGGTTGCTGATGGTAATGATGATGGAGAGCACAAGTCATTCGCATCAGAATGGTGTCAAGGAACAGTTATGCTGACACATCGCTTGCGGTTTTAAGTCCACATGCTCGGTGTGAGAACAGATATGATGGTGAAAGAAGGGTACGCCTAGGCCTCTGCATAACATAGAATAGAATAGAATACATCTTTATTTAGGACAGTGGTTCTTAACGGGTGGTCCCTGGAAGCTTCTCAAGTGGTCCGCGAACCATGCCAATAAATAAGTGACAAGAGTCAACACAACTTTACCCGAGCGCGTTATGACTTCAACATTATTACCTCCAGATCTATAAAGCAACTGGGTGGTCCGAGACAACGAAAATTTTGCCAAATGGTCACTCAGGACTAAAAGGTTAAGAACCACTGATTTAGGACAATTACACTGCTACACATTTATCTGACTATGACTGCTCGCTCGCCCCCTTTTGCTACAAAAAGGAGGGCAATTCATCTGCATATCCTCCGGTTTCGCAAGCCCGCCGTGGCATGCAATAAACAACCATATAATCGTATTTTACGACTCAAATTCGTTCAGCTGCAATCGTATTTCATCTCGTGACAAGAAACCAGAAAAATCAATTAAAAATACATTAGCCTCGTCTTGGATAACAGGCGAGAAAGTATTTGTGCTAATTAAACGACAATGGCGAAAGGCAGTTTATTTCATTTTAATCTTTTAGGAATTCAGTTGTTAAAAATAATTGGTTTTTTAGACTGGACCTTATGCTCTGCATCGATAATCATAATGCAGTTTCATCGGATTTCTGTGAGTACTCCAGCGACAAGGTTTGGGATCCAAAGGGCGATCGAGTGCCCTCTTTCCCGCAGATGGAAATGCATCCCAATATGAGTGTTTGGCAGCTTATTATTATTATCATGGCCGGGGGAGAGATTCTTTCGAGATTGTCGGTCACTAGTCATAACTAAAATGGCCCTATTTTATAATCGTTTGTTTAACAGGGCGTACTCTTACTAAACGGGACTTACTATTTTAATTTTTTATATTATAATTACTACATATTTTTGACAATAAAATGTCGGTGGACGATATTATTATCTCAAGTATCGACAGTAGAAACCTCATCAATAATCATCATTCCAAATCTAAGACCTTCGTGTTGTTGCAGATACAATAACATATTTTTTATCGACTTATCAAAAAATCGATCCATTCCGATTGACCTCAATACATCACGATCTGTCAGCAGTTTCAATCTAGATCCAGATAAAGTATCTCAAAACTGATAACTGGAGAACTTTCTTATCATCTTTTAAGATACTGAAATCCTAGTTTTTTTGGTGTTCCAGATGAGTTTTTTCAACTCGTAATCCACATATTACATTTAGACTCTCTCTGTACTCCACAGCTAGAGTAGGTATCGTTAATAAATACAATTAATAAATGAGTAAGTTAACATTTTTTAACCGACTGCGTTCGAAAAGCTGCGGTAGTTAAGCAACAAATCTATCTTCAGTGTTTTTTCCTATAACAAATTGCAACGAACCCTTTTTTTTTAATATATAGGGGGCAAACGAGCAGGTGGTGACTACCGCCGCCCATAGACATCCGCAAAACTAGGTGTCTTGTCGTTGCCGGCCTTTAAGGAAGAGGAATGCTCTTAGAGCCTTTTAGTGACCACCCATGGTCATTGGTCATAGACATCCATATAATGCAATGCCAATATATTACCCTCTTCCCCTTTCCCCTCGAATGGGTCACCGGAAACTCACAAATGACAGTATTAAGCGAGAGGTACCTCTATTCCGCTGCAATGCAATTTAACTACAGTATAATCTGTCCGTATTTTTGTAGTTAAGAAATCCAAATGTTTGCTCAAACGTTTTGGCTGTTGACGAAACACAATGACGGAATCACTTCTTGTTTCGTCATCAATTCATCAATTCTGCCGGAGAGATCTTTGAGTTTCGTCTATCGTTATCTACCTTTGATAAATTCCGAGCATCACTATATCGAAATTCATCATCATCAGCCTAGGACGTCCACTGCTCGACACAGGCCTCCCCCAAACAGGTCAAAGGTCAAAAAATATTTTGTGGTATAATGGCACAAACGAGCAGAACAGCAACAACACAAGTTCACGACAGTTCACTAACGGAGAAAAAAAACAATTTTGTTTGTTTTTTTGACAACAACAAATTGGAACAAACGAGAAACAGAACTCTCTCTCATGAAAGCCCTTCGAGAACCTAACAGCAACAGCATGTTCCAACAACAGCTAACTTTGGGGTCGTGCCTCACAGCAAAGACTCAAATTAATCAAAATGTTTTTATTCAAAATAGAATTACAAAAATTGCTATTTGAAAGTAAAAATGTCATTTGTCAATCCTTATTTTCAATATGCTTCCAAGACATTCACAAGCCGCACGAATCGGGACAGCTATCATTTCACTTCACGCCGGTATCATGCTAGCGTAATGTATTTTCCGGGTCGTGCCGGCAAAAATTCATCACCTTATTACATCACATTTGAAAATTCAATTTGCCACTGACTAGCTTTGTTATACAAAGGGAGAAACGAGGGAACCAACGCCTCTCACGTGAAATTTTACATAAGGGGACAAACGAGTCGGATTTTCTTCTGATAAAAGCCCCTAGAGCCCCCTGACAGTAACAGCTTAAGTGTCCCAACAACAGCTAAGCGTTGGAGTCGCGCCTCCCAGTAAAAACTCATTTTAATTAAAAACCTCCCAGGATCGTAAACACTGGAAGTGCCATTTTATGTGGACGACGGGATAGAAGTGGGATGGGAGAAATTCACATTCACAGTTTTATAGTTATGTTTAAAACATGGCTTTTTTATACTGTCCGTATAGAATGTGTGGTTTCGTAATATAAGGGGGCACACGAGCAGCCGGAGCCATTTTCGTGACTACTGATATCCATGGACATTAGCATAGAAGTTGTACAGATGCGTTGCCCTCCTTACTCCTCCCCCCTCACCAGGCCACACGCTAAGAAAACATCACAGATGTCACTTTACGGTATAGTGTTAGCGAGATGTACCTCCCCGATCGTGTCGGCCCAATTCGGCAGCATGCATGTAGCGTGACACTACTTCTTACTACATGTTCTATCAGCTTCATCTACATTACTGTCATTACTTTGTAAACTGTAGCCTATTTCTTCACTTTGCAGTCATTAAACACAAAAAGTAAGCGATTATCATTCTTTACGGCTATTATTCGAGCCCGTAAGAAACCAGTTACAATGATTATTGGGTCATTCATAATAATAACATCATTGTAGATTGTAAACCTTACTTCTCTTCCACTTTTGTTGTAATTTATTCGTATACAGTAGGAAAGTGAAATATATAAGAGCCTTTATTATAATATTACTATTATTATATAATATTACTAGGGCAAACGATTCGAGTCTCTGAACTTTTTTGGCAACTTCACAGTTCGCTGAAGAGCTATTAAACAAAAAAAACAAATGCTCCAGTCCTTTAAAGCTGTGCTTTTGACAAAAAGTAAGACTTTTAGTAAGATGTACCCATTAATATTATTTATAGCCTATACTGTCCCACTGCTGGGTAAAGGCCTGTCTATTCTCCTGCCACTTATTCGAAATATTCCTTAAGTAATTGATAATTATGCTATGCATCTTTTCATATTACTATTCCCTATTTCAATTTTTTTTTTTATTTTAATGCCACATCCAGTTGTTGCGTTGCATTCGTATTCAATATACTCGCTCAGCTTTGCCGCTTAAGGCTGAAATATTCAAGAAACGAGCGACTTTATTTCATTCCTTATAACTTTTCTTTTGAACTAAATACTTTAAATTTTTACTTTATAATCTATTTAGTCAACTTCGACACTTGTGTAGTAGAAATATTCATCTTTCAGCTCTAGGCGAGGTGTTTACTCTTTAAAAACGTACATGATTTTGTTATTATTTATGTTAAATGTTTTGATGGTTTGAGGCTAGTGTTACGCTCGAACGGATGTTTCACACAATTTTAATTCATCTTTTATTGTATTCTGTTAAAGGTAACAGCGGTATTCCATTTCTTTATCCGTCTGTCATAAGACTGTATCTCTTGGGTCGTGACAGACGTTGTTAGAGAGTTTTTCTTCTGATACATTTATTAATACCCCGGTCCTGTTGTAAGTTATTAATTATTATCATAAAACAGCAATACAAATACCTACTTACTAGTGTGCTACTAAATCATTGTAACTTGATAGTTTTATGTTTTCACCACTGTTGGCAATCGTTTTTAGCTTTTGTTTTTTTCTGTATTATTAAAGTAACGTCGTCTCTATCATACACCGTACCTTTCGGGCAATGTCGCTTGTGTTTTATGTCTTTGCGCTTGAGGCTACAGACATTATCACTGTATGTCTCTCCCCTATCTATACGTAGACACACTTACACTATACGTACCACACGCGACTATTTCCCTTTTAGCTGTTGATCACGATTCACGTCTTATTTACCCTGTCTATAGTCGCGCGACATTGTCGCTCGCATTCCTTACATGCCAGCCTCAAGCATATCATTGCGCTTTCCGGCTACAGACATTACTACTGTTACTGTCATATCGTCTCTACCCTATCTTTAGTCGCGCGACAATGTCGCTCGCGTCTATTATGCGCTAGCCTCACGTGTCATTGCGCTTCCCGGCAGACATTGTTACTGTATGTTATTTGCTTTTCACAAATAGAATTTAATGCGTTCACCGAACACTAAGCCCGTGCACTCGATTCAGAACCGACTTGTATTCAATATGTATCGGTGATTGACTGTTATTGTACTGGTATCAAATATACTGTATTTGGATTTGATTGTCTATATACATAAAAGGCAAAACTGACGGAATTATCGACACACAGCAAACTACTTCTATTGTACATGAACTTGAAAGTTGGTACAGGCGTTCTTTATGGTGTAAGAGAGCAAGAAAGTGTTTATTGAAAATTCAATCCTTAAGGGGGTGAAGTTTATGTGGAATTTTCTCCTTCCTTGACTTAAAAGTATGAAAATATATAAATATGTTCGTATGTAAATAAGTTCTCGATTACAATTAAGAATATGTGTAGGTGAAATGGACAAGAATCCACTCGGATTCTTAAAATGGATGGGCAAAGTGTGTATGGAAATTTATATCATTCACGGCCTTGTTTTTTTTATTCTTGTTTATATATAGGTATTTTATATGTTATAGTATATTTTATTGTATATAGGGGGGCAAACAAGCAGTTGGAGCCTTTTTCATGACTACCGAAGCCCATAGACATCCGCATAGAGGCTATAAAAATGCGCTGCCCTCCTTTCTCCTCCCACCTCCATTAGCCACCGGCTACTTACAGACCGCACGAAACGCGACAGCACAGCTGTCACTTTTCACCGGTCTCGTGTAAGCTAGAGGTACCTAACCGGTCGTGCCGGCCCAATCCGACTGCATGCAAGCACGTAGTATGGCACTACCACTTCCTAAACGTACTTACTTAATGTTATGTTTGTTATATTATGCGAAATCGTCCATTTTATTGTAATTTCTTTCTTTAACAAATATTACATATATACGTTTTTGGAGCCTCCAGGTGTAATAAAGTAGGTAGTCGAGTCCTAAACATATAAATCCCATTACTTTCAATGTAGTTAGCAGTGGGCGATGTTCAGTTAACTTGTCGAAGCTGATGGGAAGTGCAAACAACGCTGTTTGACTAGCTCGTTCACACGGGCCCGCTTATTAGTGCGTGAGTACGTAATGTAGTTGTGATCTATTTAACCTTCACCCACTTTCATCATCAGCATCGTGTGACTCGTGAGTAAGAGGTAGTGCTACGCTGTATGCATGCAGCCGAATTGATTGGCGCTATTGGGGAGGTACCTCTGAATTGCACGATACCGGCGTAAAGTGACAGCTGTACTGTTGCGTTTCGTATTGTGTGTAAGTTGCCGGTGGCCCATGGAGGAGGAAGGAGAAAGGAGGGCAATGCATGTGCGTCGTCAATCGTCATTACAATATACGAGATATATACGAGATTTCCTCCCCTGCTCCCACTGCGCATCCCGTTGCCCTTCTCCCGCCTCTCGGCCGATGGGTCACCGGATACTCAGAATGGTGACAATATGTGAGCGAGAGGTATCTCCCGGGTCACCTGGAATGTACGAATTGCACTAGGTAGGTACGCTAAATTCAGTAACCTATCCTGAATACATCCCTACTTAATATTATAAATGCGAATGTAAGTTTGTTTGTTACCCTTTCACGCGAAAACTGCTCAACCGATCATCATGAAATTTTGTACACATGTTCTTGGAGGTATTAGAAGTAACATAGGATAGCTTTTATCCCGAAAAAATGTTCCTGAGGGATGCCATGGAATGATTTTCCACGATATCGAAATTTACGCGGGCGAAGCCGCGGGGCGCAGCTAGTTAAAAATAATATTAAATTAATACTTGCACTAGGTACTTCTTACTGTAAATCTATCCGGGAAGAAATAATTATGAAGTTCGCTAAATCGTTGAGTGGTTTAGCTAAATAGAGATTAGCAAAGTGCCGGCGAATACGTAAGTGTGCGCCAACATATGGCTTTCTCCAATTTCAACTGCCACAGGGTTGTGAGTTGTGACAACGTCGTCTTTGTCATTTCGAAACGCTACCGGGTCTTTTACGATGGTTTCTGACTGAGATCGATTGAGACAATCAGTGGGGTCATCGGTTACTAGACGGTGCACCAACGTCCATAGACATCCGAACATAAAGGCTTGCTTTGTTCCATTGGGGCCCGTTCAGATATACAAACTTATACAAAATAAATGAAACGCGAAGTAATAATACTAAAGTGAGGTTCGTATGCGTGTCAAGATGCCAATACAAACATTCATCAATATTACAATAGGTACTTTTATTTCAAGCCGAGAATCAAACCTATGACCAACTCGTGAAGATAAAACTAAAATATTAAACTCCCCTGAAGAAGTCTTATTGTACCATAAGGGAACAAACGAGCAGTCGGTTTAGTTGACTACCAACGCCCATAGACATCCGCACAATAATCTTTATTGCCCCCCCTACATTTGTCAACGTCCCAACGTAACCGTCACATTAGCAGTAACACGCGAGCGTAATTCAGCATGGCACTACCTCTTACTATATTAACCGTCACGCCACTCAGCGTGATTACGCGACACTATAACTGAACGTCACGCCGATATTGCGATATCCGATACTACACCTGATGGAATATTTAATGGCTTTCAGGTATTAACCTCTTGGGTGATTGTTAGTGAGAAATTTGTGTGAGCTATGCCATCGCGTTTGTGCGGTTGTTTCGTAGGCTGTGGGATCTTCGACGCTTATTTTTTTTTTTATTGTATAGGAGGGCAAACGAGCAGTCGGAGTCGTTTTCAAGCTGCCACTTTACGCCGATCTCGTGTAAGCGAGAGGTACCTCCCAGGTCGTGCCCGCTTAATTCGATTTCATGCATATAACCTAGATACGGTTAAAATATATTTATGAAAATGTCTTTTATTTATAAAAAATATGATAATTACTTAACAATGTGATGAAAATTAAAATCACCAGCGTCATTCTATTTAAACCCCTCATAGGTACAGTCAGCTGATAAAACCTAATGTCTAGATTGTTTTAATTAAACACTGCACTCCCACATAGGTACAGCCAGAGCCTAGAGCTTCAACAAACCTAGAGTTTCTAGATTGTATTTGCATATGCACGCCGCAGCCCTAGCACCTGGCGCTCCAGATTAGTTTCCGGGGTAACGACTAAACTAAAATAAAACCAAGCGCGCAGAACTTCTAGTACGAGGTAGCGCCACGCTGCATGCATACATGTAGCCTAACTGTGTGGGCTGTCGCGTTTCATGCGGTGTGTAAGTAGCCGGTGGCCCATGGAGAGGGGAGGAGAAGGGAGACTAACATATCCATACAACTTCAATGCGCGTCAGTAGACTTCATAAAATGCTTCCGACTGCTCGTTTGCCCCCTTATACTACAGGAAAAAAATACACAAAGCTATGATAATGTTTAAGTAGCCGGTGAATCACGGAGGGGGAGTGGGAACAACATCTGTATATCCTCTGTCTCTGGGCGGCGTTAGTAATGAAAATGTCTCAGACTGCTCGTTTGCCCCCTGTACTAACAACTAGCGGACGTGAGTCAGCCGTGTCCGCTGACTAATTGATGATATCGCGGATCTAATTGTTTAATCAGCTATAGATAACGCTCAAATTATATTACAAACATTTGTGCTTTGAATAACAAATGTTTGGGAATGGCGTTTAGCTGTAAGCATCAGCAAAATTTGTGGGCCGGTTAGTGCGGGATCGATGTCCAAAGTATATTATAATGAAGGTGAATCCTACTAATATTATAAATGCAAAAGTTTGTTTGTTTGTTACTCTTTCACGACAAACTGCTGAACCGATTTTCATGAAATTTGGCACACACATAGTGGTAAATTTGGATTAACACAGGATAGTTTTATCCTAAAAAAATGTTCCTATGGGATGCCATGGGATGATTTTCTATTTTTCACGGGATCGAAATTTTCGGGTGAAACCGCAGGGCGCAGCTGGTATGAAGAAGATATCTCGGTGAATACTACATTGCAGTTGAATTGGGCGAGTACGACAGGGGAGATCTCTCGCTAAAAATACCGCAGTAAAGGGCCAGTTTGTGAGATTCCGGTGAATTTTTTGTGTTGAAAAGTGCATATCTTTGCATAACAATTACACTTCTTCAAAGAGCTCCCGCTGCTCTTTTGCCCACTTATAATAGTACAAATACAAGCAGTACTGTTATAAAAAATACTACAAATTTATCGTAATGGATAATTCTCTGTACAGCCAGCTACTGATAATAAATAATAATAATAAATGTCTGTGGACTTTACACACTACGTTAGCCTAGCCCTGTGCTAAGTACCGTAAGGACTTGTGTTACGGGTACTAGACAACGGAAATATATTTATTATGTTCTATAAATTTTAGAAATTTTATATATTTAAGTTTTTTATTATAGAAATAAACATCCATGACCCAGACGGGATTCGAACCCGCGACCCCTAGCGTTACATGCTCCGCTTATCCGAGCCCCGTACCACTACGCCAGCCTGGTCGTCAAAACGATGATGATGATGAATGCACGAAAACGGTCACTCAGCACATTGCACGTAACACTAACCTAGATCGAGTTTGTTTTGTACATACACACACACACACATACACAGCGGCCTCACCGAGAGCACGCAATCAGCTTATCGCCTTTGTGAATGACAGTTTAAACACGTTATCGCAGGGATGAGGGTTTGATTTACGGCGTGGGGACAAACGAGCAGTCGGAGCCATTTGTTGACGACCGACGGTAAATATTCTCATATGCAGATAGATGCGTTGATCTCTTATCTCCATCACAAATAGACCACAGGACAGACAGAAACGAAACAGTTATCACTTCTTAGCGGTTTTGTGCTACAGCTATGACGTCGCGCTTCGTGCGGTTTATGAGTAGCCGGTGGCCCTTTAGAGGGGAGGAATTAAGGAGGACCTGCACATTACTATGGGCTTGTTGTTAATCATCTAAGCGCTCTGATTTCTCGTTAGTCCTCATATACTAAAAACAAAAGGTAATATTTAATTACGATAAACTAAAATGGCATGCCAATCAACAACGCTTTCTCCAGTTATCTAGATTGGCTAAAGCCGAAATTCGGCCATGAGCTCGATAAGCACACATTGATCGTAAGAAACACAAGGCTAAGGCTAAATTTAAAAAAACCAACTCTGATGAGCATCATGAGTTGTATACTCAATTAAGAAACCATTGCAACAGAATGTGCAGAGATGCTCAGCGTCGTTACATACATAATTCGGTTGAGAATGGCAACCCGTCAAAAATATGGAGGTTTCTCGAGACACTGGGCGTTGGACAAAAAAACGATTCTTCTGAGCCTTTTACAATTGACGGGGATTTATTAAACAAGCATTTTGTATCATCATCATCGTCATCTCAGGTTCATTCTAACGCCA
>LUGF01005164.1:70053-86203 GCA_001625245.1 Calycopis cecrops
AAGCAATAAGACCGCCTTTTGTGTGCATAAAATTTTGCCTCAAGATTACTTTTAGTATTTTATTATTTGTATATGTTTTGTGTACACAATAAAGTATATTTCTATTCTATTTCTATTGTTTTCCAATTTCGGGTAAGGTCGACATTGTAATACATACAGTATGTTCATGCTGGATTGCAAACGAATTGGGCACGAGGAGGTACCTCTCGCTGACATAATAGAGTTCTAAAGGGACAGCATTTATTCTGTTTGCGATGTTTTTCCTGTGGCCCATTAGTGAGGTAGGCGGAGGTCAACACATCTGTACAACCTTTTTGCGGATATTTATGGGTCTAAGTCGGAATGTTCATTTGCAATACTACTAATGCTACAAAAGGTAGTGCCACGCTCTATGCGTGCATGCAGCCGAATTTGGCCGGCATCTGTTGATTAAACGATATCGGCGTAAGTGAAACCTGCATTGTCGCGTTTCGTGCTGTAGGCAAGTATCCGGTGGCCCATGGAGGATGGCTGGAACTGCTCGTTTGCCTCTATACTATAAAAAATCGAGGTGATAAGGATTAGACATTATACTAGGAATGCATAGATGCGGGTAGATAACTGAGTAACCTTCTAGATATTTCCAGTATGGTGCCAACGGTAGCGCTTATCAATAACGTACATCGATATGATAAGAAGATCGCTTATCAGAGGAAATTTTACCTAATTTGTATATACGGTGAGTAGGTTTTTGATTGAGTAGGGGGAATATAAGGGGGGAGATAGACGCCACTTCATCGAAGTTGTTGTTTTGAAACGTTTGATTACCCAGAAGTATGAGTATTACAATAATACTACTTTAAATAGTACGTACCTACACAAATATTTATACTACTACAACATATTTTGTGAATTACACACCAAGTTTGTAGCAATGTAGAATAGAATAGAATGGTCATACGGATATCGACTTAAAGCGACAGCTTACAGATAAGTGAAGGGGGGAGAAGGGCAACATATCTGCAAAACCTATATGCGGTGTGCGGATGTATTAGCCGTCAGTAGTTCGGCTGCTTGTTTGCCCCTAGTATAATAAGACCACTAAGCGACATTGTCGTACCTTTTTTCCATCGCGGAACTTGACGGTTCCCTCGATGATGGAGGTGGCTGGACTGGTCTCCATGTTGTCACGCGCCCCCCTCACGCCGGAGCATGCTGTCACTGTCACCACACTGTTGCTAGCACTGTCGTTAACACTCGGCACTGGTGATCTGTAACAAATAAAAAGAAATATATTTTTTGGTTCTATTCATGGATTTTGTCTATGTATTTCTGTGAAAAATACTTAATTTATGTAATATTAAATATTATGTTACCCATTGTCTAGGACCACCTGTGTGAGTCGAGTCTTACGGTACCTATAATACGGTAAGTACGATAATCGCACATTTCCTGAACATAATATAGTTGTATGCGTCGTAATATACATATAGATTCATATTGTATTCGCATTTTTTTATTGGTTAACTAATAAATAAAATAAAATGAAAAAACACATATGAAATGAAAATTAATCAAATTCTTCTTCGACTTCAGTCAAGCTAGAAAAGTTTTGGAATGGAGGCGAAATTTAAGAGTAATTATTTCATTTCTCTATCACCAGCTCATATTGTGCAGTAAGTACATCTATTATACATTCTATATATCCTCAGACTTAGTGGAATCCAATTAGGTCTGGTTTTAAGTGCTTCCAGTCCCCTGGGCAAGCGACAATTACAAGAAGCAGACTGTACAAATACACAGACACGGCATTATTCACTAAAACTAAGTTGTAACTTCGAAGCGGATATTAAGTTGTAGATCTATGAGTTCTGTGATCTATTTATCTTGTGGAATACGAGCGTGGAAGGGTGTGTACCGGAGAGGACCAAGTTGCAATGATCAGATTGGTCGGGTATTGTTCGAAGATGATGTCAAAAATGTAGGAGGAGGTGTAGTAAATTGATTTTTTTTATCTTATTAATATTATAAATGCGAAAGTTTTTATGTTTGTTTGTTTGTTACTCCTTCACGCAAAAACTGCTGAACCAATTTTCATGAAATTTGGCACACAAAAAGAGGGTAATTTAGATTAACACATACGACATTTTTATCCCGAAAAAATGTTCCAATGGAATGCCATGGGATCATTTTCCACGATATCGTAATTTAAGCGGATGAAACCGCGGGGCGCTGCTAATTTAGTATTAGTGCGCAAACGAACAGTCATAGCCATTTTCATGCCCATAGACATCCGCACAGCTGTTATACAGATGAGTTGCCCCCCCTCCTCCTCCCCTGTCGGTAGACCACCGACTACTTACACACCCTACGAAACAATACACAGCGGCTATCAATGCAGCATGCAGCGTGGCACTACCTCTTACTAAGAAAGAATAGCGTAAAACACGCTCCGCGTAAATCTTACCCACCTTCCAATTATAAAAGATACAGTCGCGTCGTTAAAAATAAAAAGTTAACTGCAATTTTAACCGCTTTTGCAACATTAATTTGCGAACATAGTTAAAGCTCTCCGATTCAAGTTCGAGACGGAAAGCTCAAGAATAAAGTTGGAAGGAGCTTACGTCGATGTTAAAATGTAGAGTTTCAATTTAAACGGGCTTCTTGCGAAAGCTAATTTTCACCGACTTCAAAGAGGAAGATTGTATGTCTACATTTAATATAGCCTCTTTTTTTCTCGACGTCAAATCTAGCTTACGATCTACTAGATTATGTTTTAGTATTATATTATATAATTTAAACTTCTCAAACGTCGGGGCTAAATATTTAACCGCGATAAGATTCGTTAAAATAGTTTCATTAGAATGTGCGATTCGTGTAAACTTAAGAAGTAATTTAATTGTAATCTTTAGACTAGATTCGACCTTTCGACTAGATTTGACTAGGCTGCTTAAAGCAATTCGGTTTCAGGTTGATTGCGATTGATGTGATGTTAAGATTCATCCCGCTATAGGGTCATGACCACAAGAAAAGGTATGCGATCCATCAAAGGTAAGCAACAAATAAAGATTGCCAAACTTGTCTGTGAACATGAAATTGCCTTAAATATAATTTTATTCCACAACAACACATTTACACGCCAGTAGGGTCCCTAGGGTAGGCAGTGAGGACCAACAGCCACATATCACGATCCTTACACACTCGCCTTACTTCTTCCACATTCATAACACTGCATGCTTGCATGCAGCCGATTGGGGCCGGCACGACGGGGAGGTACCTCTCGCTTACACGAGATTGGCGTGAAGTGACAGCTGTGCTGTCGCGTTTCGTGCGGTGTGTAAGTAGCCGGTGGCCTATGTGGGAGGAGAAAGGAGGGCAGCGCACCTGTGTAGTTTCTATATGGATGTCTATGGGCGTCGGTAGTCATGAAAATGGCTCCGACTGCTCGATTGCCCTCCTATACCATAAAAAAAACCCTTCACAGTGAACACAAACATTCCGGTAGTGAAGGCATGATATCTTCGAACAGTACACGGTCAATGTGATCTAGGATAGCATTTTCTTCAAACTGACCACCACATGTTGCCACCGCTGCTACCCTTTTGTGGCCAGGATTGACAGCGGCAATTGATATGATCGCGGGGAGCTCGAGGGAAGGGCTAAATCTGCTTTGGGACCCTAGGTACATCTAGGATGGGAAGAGGAGGTCTTGATAATAATATATTTATTCTACATCGATAAGATCTATTTGCATTTCACTAATATAATCGAAATGTCCCTTTTAATATAATTTGATTGCTTTATAAAAAGGTCAATGTGAATCATGAGTCCTAGTATCGCCCACGCTTTTGCCCTAAAGGGCACGTCATCAATATTATGAGCTACCTACCTAATTATATATTAGTATTACTTCTTGGCGAGCGCTAAGAGGTACCTCTGGTACAGATGCGTGAAGTGATGGCTATGCTGACGAGTTTGACGGTCTTGTGCGCATGGTAACCACGATTAAACTTCTGATTTGCGGATGTTTGTGGGTACCGAAAGACTCCTATTGCACTTCCCATCTTGTGTTATAGGTAAAATATGTCATGATCGAACCTATCGAGATTTAACCTCTTCTATTATTTTTTGTAGTATAAGGAGGCAAATGTGCAGTCGGGCCATTTTCATAAGCATCGACGGACATCACCATTTTCATGACTATCGACGGACATGACCAAAGTAAGAAAAGTGATAAACATAGTAGGAATTAGTAAATTTAAGAAACGGACAAACACTAGATGTCCTATACCACTTTTTTGACTTAGCAAAGTAAGAAATAAAAAAATAAAATTCCTTTAGAGGCAATGAAAAGCTCTACAATAGAATCCCAGAATGTATCCAAAAACTTTCAATTAGGAATTTAAAAAAGTTGTTGAAAAACGTAACGGAGAAGAATAAACAGATATTCTAAGGTAGCAGATTATGTTATGTTAGACACCACACCTTAGGAACAGTAACCTCCTCCCAGGCTTATTTTGTATTTGTTCTTATATATTATGATAATGTACTTAAATTTTTAAATTTATAGATACTTCCTCATGAGGCCCGCTGAGTTTGTTTTGCCGGTTCTTCTCAGTACTGGGCTAGGGTTGAACCGCTGGTAGTTATAATCATTGACGTTCAAAAATTGATTTGTACAATTCTATTTTGAATAAAAACATTTTCATTTTTCATTTCATCCGCATAGAGGTTATACAGATGCGTTGCCCACCTTTCTCAGCCCACCTCCATGGGCCACTGGCAACTGACACACCGGACGAAACGCGACGGCACTGCTGTCACTTCGCGCCGCCATCGTGTAAGCCAGAGGCAGCCCCCGGTCGAGCTTGCATTCGTCGGTATTGCATGCATGCACTACCTGACTTACTAAAAATTGTCGCACCTACGGAACCCTGGAGTAGTGAACAAAAATGCTGCAATTGACAGAACCCCGCCGCATACCAGATGAGCACCTGGATGTTTTCACAAGTCTGCAGCTCCGACAGACTCCATTATAAATTCTAATGCGGGACCGGCTTTTCCGGAGTTTAAATTATTTTTAGGGTTCCGCGTCGAAATGTCGAAAATCCCTGACTATTTTAGGGGGCTGTTGGACAGCAATAATTGCTGATCAGCTAAGAATTCAGCTGAAAGTGGAACCCGTTTGTATTATACGAAAGGTATGATCCATATTATTTATGGGACGTAAGTAACAGAATATAATAGAATAGAATTTAATAGAAATGATTCCTTCATGCCTTTAAAAGGCAGACAGAAAAATAATAAGATGATGATCTTTTAACGACTACCGTCGCCCGTAGACATCCGCAGAACAGTTCTGCAAACTTGCTACCCTTTTCCCTCCAATGTACCGCCGAGGAGTGTGAAATAACATCATGTGAATGAGAGGTACTTGATGGTTCTGCTGTAAATACTGCATTAGCTCTTACTGTTTAACTACAAAATATACAGAACCCCTTGAAAATACAATCGCTGCTAGCGCTGAAAGGGAAAAACCGGCAATCGCGTGCAATTCAATCCTTAAAATAAACAAAATTACAATATGGTGATTTATTCAACTTATGCAATTTTTTAAAGCCGCTGCTATTGCTGCAGCGCAGCCGAATCAGGGCTGCACGACTGGGTGCTCGTCACTCACATCAAGGCGTGAAGTGACAGCTGTGAAGCGGTGAGGAAGAAGGAGGGCAACGCATCTACATATCCTGCTATACGCAGACATTCATGAGCATCGGTAGGTAGTCATGAAAATAGGTCCAACTGCTCCTTTTTATACAATTTGTATATTTACATAAATACAACTACGCTCCGCGGTTTCACCCGCGTATGTTTCGATCCCGTGGCAATATCGAAATAAAAATAAATGATGACCGATTCTCAGACCTACCCGGTGTTGCACATAAAATTTCGGTCAAGTCGTATCGGAGAGACTACATTAATACACACATATTAATAAAAATATATAAATAAATTATTAATATTACTTATTTATAATAACTAATATCAATCAAACGGTCTAATCTATAAAGGGCAATAAATCGAGCAACATAAGTAGCTTAGCTTCTATTTGTACAAGTGGGCCCCATGTGGTCCAGGATATTAAATGCCACGGGGCCCCACAGGACAATGGGGATGCATCTGTATCGATTTTCAAAATTATCATTCACATGGTGATGACAAAAGTGACTATTTTTTTCTATATTCCTACTTTTATAATAACAAGAAGCCTTATGAAGATTACACCCATAAATATCCGCATACACCACAGTGTGTTGTCATTCCCTAATGGACGACAGGACGCATAGCCGCACAAATCGCGCCAGCATAGCAGTGACTTGTCGCCCGTGTTACGTGGGTGAGGCACAATGCTGCTACAACGGAGACATTCGTGAGCACACAACTTCACGTTGACGTAATGCGACCAAGAACCACCGCCCCGGTCGTGCCGGCTCGTTTCGTGTACATATACTAAATAATGAGACAGTACGCCGGATAACCGTGTGTATCGCTTTCACCGCGACTTTCTCTGTAACATTAACATGTCGGCTCGTAAACCGCTCGGTGAACTACAAGCACATCTAATTAATCACCTTACATTGATGCAGTAGCGGTTATTAGAAGGTTCATCCACTATTATGTACTTAAATAAATAAAGCCTACACATTTACACTACTACACATTTTAGGAAGAGGTAGTGCCACACTGCACGCTTGCATGCAGCCGAATTGGGCCGGCACGACCGGGGAGGTACCTCTCGCTTACATGAGACCGGCGTGAAGTGACAGCTGTCGCGTTTCGTGCGCTGTGTAAGAAACCGGTGGCTCATGGAGGTGGGAGGAGAAAGGTGGGTAGAGCATCTGTATAGCCTCTATGCGGATGTCTATGGGCGTCGGTAGTCATAAAAATGGCTCCGACTCGTTTGCCCCCCTATACCATAAAAAAATACAGTCTATAAAAGAACAGTTTCATTTTAATTACAAACAGCTTTACCGGATATCATCGCGGTTTATTCAATTATTTTACAAGCCCGACGTTTCGAAAGCTTTCATCATCATCATCATCATCATCATCATCATCATCATCATCATCATCAGCCGGAGCCCGGAAGACGTCCACTGCTGAAGAAGCTTTACTTTAACTTAAACATCATTAGTTCCATTTTAAATCATGTAGACCTTACAAAATAGGTCTCAAGCTCGGCATTTGCTGGCGTACTGTCGTCGATCTTCCGCTTGAGTCACCTGGTGACCAAAGTACTTTATGTACTAACTCCTAAGTCTTCACTTCGGGATGGCAAATTCAATGTCTCACCATTCCTCTCTGTCTTGGGCCTCTGGACTTTGCCTCAAGTAAGATCGGTGACCTTGCATACATCGATGACAAATAAATCTACTCAGGTCAGACAAAAGAACTGCGGACTATGGAATCGTCAGCAGTTTAATGGTAAGTTTCTTTCAGGTGTAAAAGGGCAAATACCTCTGGTGTTACGGATGTCTGTGGGCGTGCGTGATCACTTTACATCAGGTGACTTAACTGCTCGTTTGCCTCTTATGCTATAAAAAAAGCAGTTCCGACTCTCCACTAGCAATCTATGTACGAATGCTGTGTTTTGCGGGAAAACATTACAAACATACCTACAAAGTTTCGCATTTATAATATCAATAGGATTACAACCAATTACGCTAAGATTCACGTGTATGCACATTGCACATTGCCCGTTTTAAAAGAATGAATTAAATGAATCACAGTTATCAAAGTACAATACAAAACATATTTACAATTGTCATTGATATCATCTGTTACAATACTTCTAATGTAATGACTAATGTGTAAAATTAACGTAAACTTACACGTAAGTGGACATAACACGTCCCGTATTGAATAGGCAAGTACACGTCCGTACTTGATGATTCACAACATCCTGTATATGGAAAATATTTAATTCATAAGCGCAAGGGACTGTAGTTTGTTTGAGTAAACGATATTTCGTTAAAATAATTAATAGACGCCCCATTTCTATTAGCGGTAGATTGCATGGGGCGGCATATGGCGAGGGGGTTGGTCTTATGTTATTATCCTTTTTAATTGACAAAGTAACACCTGACAGGACGGCCATGGATTTTTACAACATGCTGTATAGACGATATCCTTTTAAAACGTCGAGGCTTAATTTGAAGTTTGTTGGACTTGGTATTTGAGGAATGGGGTTCTACTAGAAGAGGGTGACTTTGATTTTTTTTTAATGAAGGCGCAAATTTGCAGTCTCGGCAAGAGGATCGTGCGGAATTTCACAAACGCTTCGTGCGTTGCATGCCTTACAAATAGAAGTGTAAAGGAGCATTAGCACTATTCCTCGGTAAAGTTATACATTTTTATATACACAGTACATGCAGTAATTGTTCCGTTGTCTAGTATCCGTAACACACGGCCTTACAGCACGTGGCTACACTAACGCAGTGTAATAAGTCCATATACCTACATATACATTACATATTACACTTACAAATCCAAAGCCACAGGTCGCTCGCGGTATCTAGACTAATCTAACGATACCACATACGTAAAATTATCTCAGGACCTTGACGCTGTAGAAGAGTAGAGCCATGTGAACAACAATACCCTCCTTCGGACATCAGGTAAAAATTACTTACGTTAAATTGTTTAAATGTTCGAGCTTAAGATACATAGTAGTTACCTCATTAATCTATAAAATTGGTGGTGATACTGCTAACCTCAAACAACAATAAACAAATAATTAACAATAATAATAGCTTTATGTGACAAAACTCCAAGCCAAGACATTAAAGACAAAAAAAACTAAGGAATAACAAACATTACAGCCAAATGATATATCGTCGAATTTAAATAAACACATTAAAATACATTAACAAGATTACAAGTTATACCACAAAATAAAACATCTCGTTTCTTAAACATCTGCTCCACAATTAGGCGACGGACAAAAAAAGAGCAAGGAGGTACATTTGCACCCACTTCGAGACCAACAAAGGACCTTACAGCTGGCCGAGTGACAAAAGATCAGGGGTGGTACATTGATATTTGATGATATATTGATTCTTGTAAAGCTATTGATACTTACACTTGGAAAGTTCTATTGTTATAAAATAGTATAAGTCAAGGTTATTATCGCTTAAAAATAGAAATAATGATAGCTTAAAAAATCAAGATCCGTGAAAATTGGTAATGTCGATAAAACCAGTTTACACAAAGCCGAAAAAGCCGAATCGAATGGAATATCTCATGATAAAATCCATCCAGATGTTTAGGCTGTCGGAACGTGTTCGTAAATGAGACATATATCTACACTAGAAAAATATTGTTATATTTTTGACAATCTTTCAAACCTAATAATAACAGTAGTCTTAGGTATCACGACATACTTATCGATTTAATCGCGTCTACTCAAATTTGATCTTATGTACCTAGATATTTTTTTTAAAGCAATATACGAGATCTGCTAAATTTTTTTATATGTCATCGTAATATTAACAAATTAATTAATATTAATAAGATTGTTAACTTAACAGAAAACTAAAACTTAACGACTTTTTTACTTTGCCTCCTTTCAACGGCTTTAAGTGAGAGACCACTCGAGTTCGAAACTAAAAGCCATAAAAATTTAAAAGCGTGAAGCGGCCGCGGCGCCACAATAAACCTATCTGAAGTTCGTGCGCTTTAGATTCATAGTATCATCCACAAATTTCACAACATTCTCCATTGTTTATATCTAAAAAAATCTAGAATTTTAACCTTTTTATCAATAATACTACGCGACGTCAACACAAGTTTTAAAGAACACTATGGAATAACTCATTATAATTCTGGAACATAATAAAAATAAATACTTAGACTATAAAAAATTAAATAAGACATAAAATTCATCAGTTATTTACTTATATTACTTATTTTTAAAACATTTAATTTATTGGTATGATTACCACAATCACCAACCGTAATCAACAATGCAGAAATAATTAAAAATAAAAGAACATTTACTGCGAACAAGAAACTTATTAATGAAACAAAAAACATTCAAAACCGGTTGGATATTAGCGTAATATATGATTATTTCTCGTAATCAACTTGTCCAAGGTCTTTTGAATAATTTTTAACAATCAGCGAACAGGGTACAACCCTATCGGGTGATCCAAGGTGAATCCGGTGATCGAAGGACCAATACACCTGCTACTTTTTACACTGACCATTACTCAAGCTGCCCCAACGCCGTTTAAATCTTATTTATATTTCGAGAATGTTCCGCTTCCACTATTTAAAATGTAAATTGTGTAGAACTCCAGTTATCATAATCAACGGAGCGAGAATTCGCAAATGTTTGGACTATTATTTTGTATACAAGTTAACGTTTGAAACAAACGTGGTCCCTCAACGGCGCCTTGATATACACCTGTTAAATTATGTTATTCAACCATTGTATACGCCTCGTATCATTTCATAATGGTATATTAATTCAGTAAAATATAATTTTAATGATGTATTATAATATAAAGACCCTTTTAGGGTCACTTTGTTGTCCGCTCGTACTTCTGTCAAGAAATCTAAAGGGCTAAGGTTAGAGGTTCCAAAGTTACCTACAATCATGGATATTTGCAAAAGGTGAGATAATACTATGCAGATACGTATAAAAAATATATTCGCAATAATTTACAGTTACACATAAAAAAAACTATTACAAACTTATATTCGTAGTTCGTGTTATACAAAATAAATGCATATATCCGCATATAAGAAACACGCTAGTGAGTCGTGCAAAACAAACGTGAACTTAATCTCATGTTGTGACACCTGTTTCAACAACAGACCCTAAATTTTAATAAAAAAAAGGCCATTGTAAAAAAAAGACTTTTAAAAGTCCTTCTTAAACAATAGAAACGACTTTGAGAATGGCCTTTTACCTGAAGATTTTTTTGGTAAATTATTCATTTTGCGAGGAAAAGGCATATTAATTAGAATTTATTACGAATTTACTGTTGCGAAATGAAAAAGTGTATAATGTGCGAGTAATATACAATTATAATTATATCTCCGACGAAAAATAATGAATATAAAAGATATTGTAATGTTGAATAATAGAAATTGTTAAAAGAAGTGTTATTGATGTACCCGTTATAAAAAAGGACTGTCTCGTAGTTCAGTTGTTAGATCTTTCCGGTTTTGTAAGGGGTTCGAGTCACTGGTCGGACTTAAAAGGATTATTGAATATTTTTGATTTCTAATCCGTCTGCCTAAATTTTTAACGCGCTCTTAAAGGGCTTGATATTTGATAGTATACTAAAAGGTCTAGGGTAAAGGTATACCTAATAAAAAATCTATCAGGTTAAGGATAAGCTTTGTTTAACAGATATTTAGCATTTATAGATGTTGTTTGATTAAAACATTCAGATTGTTTTTACTAGATAGGTAGATAGGTAAAGTAACTCAAAAAACCTACGCACCTATTACCTAAATCTGTTAAATTAGAAAACAGTATAATTTCATGTGTACCACTTTTGTATACTTTCTTAAATTGCTTTCTTATTGTGATTCGTTAAGCTGAACCAATCCGCAACAAATTATAATAAACCCATATAAAACCGCACATCCGCCATATGTTGCTATTCATGGAGCGCATTATACACGGTCGAGTTACGTCGGCGTTTCGCGGGAATAGCGGCTCTATCACCAGGGGTTAGTGGTCAATATCGTGTAGTGTATAGTACAGTTGGCCAGGGGTTAATCAGTGCGAAATTCTGTGGATTTTTGCAGCTTGTCCGAGCGTTTAATTGAACAACTGCGAGACTGTAAGGTTTCCAAGTTTTTGCAAGTTATCAGCCATTTAATACTGGACAGACTAGTTTTTTTTATAGTTTTGTTCTTTTAGTTCTCTACATTATTTTTACACTTATAAATAGCAAAGAGTAAAATATACAAATCGATTGCTATGGGATAGTTTTTGCGCTTTAAGTTCGTAACTGTATGCATGTATAAAACTCATAAATACTATGAATCATACTAATATTATAAATGCGAATGTAAGTTTGTTTGTTACCCTTTCACGCGAAAACTGCTCAACCGATCATCATGAAATTTTGTACACATGTTCTTGGAGGTATTAGAAGTAACATAGGATAGCTTTTATCCCGAAAAAATGTTCCTGAGGGATTACGCGGGCGAAGCCGCGGGGCGCAGCTAGTATTTTAATAATTTTATATTACCAATGTGTACCATGACAAACATGAAAAAAGTGTCAGTTTCGACTCATGACTAGTGTCGTACGATATTACTTTTCAGAGATTAAGAGGAAAAACGACATCTTTAATAGTATACAGGTTATTTTCGGAAATACTGATCCAATAAAAACTCTTTCTTTCATTCATTCTGGCGCTCAACGAAGTGACGTAGACTAGTAACAATTAAAAACTTTTAGGAGTCCAATTAGGACCTCTAGTGCGCGTTTCACAAAAATATTAAAGCAAGTCAGACAGCGTTATTATCATCTCCCGGAGCGGTTAATGGAAGACGCTACATGTAGCTACATCAGAGAGGTAGCCATTTTAACGGCTTGCGATTTGGCAAGCGCCCCAACTTACAGGGAAATTAGACGTGGATAGTGATGTGGTGATTGTCGATAAAGTTCGTTTATTACTATAGTTGTACTGTTACATAGGTGCAACTTATTCGTCAAGTTAGTTTAATTAAGAATGTAATAGAAAGATACTATTTTTATATCTGTATTTAATGTGCTTTTATTTTTACGTACATGAATTGTTTTTTTTTTATGATATAGGGGGGCAAACGAGCAGCCGGAGCCGTTTTCATGACTACCGACGCCCACAAACATCCGCATAGAGGCTATACAGATGCGCTGCCCTCCTTTCTCCTCCCACCTCCATGGGCCACCGGCTACTTACACACCGCACGAAAGGCAAAAAAAATGAATAAGTATTAAATAAATAAATATATTGAAAAAATAAAAACAAACGAAAACTGGTTTCGTTTAATGGTCGCAGCTCACGTACTACTCGGAAAGGGATCGTACCCGTATCACCTCGAGCCGGTCAGTATTCTTTCTATGAAACTTCATACTGTAACGCACACTAATGGGAAATGTAACGTAATCGTATCGTCTTCGCTTTTCTAGACGAGGCGCATACGATCCCTTTCCTAGTTGATAAGTGTGCGGCGACCATAAAGCTGTTAAGGCTGTAGAAGACTACATATTATAGATACGTATTATATATATGCTCGAAAAACATTACCCTTCTCTTCTTCTGAAGCACTCGAGTGAAAATAATACAATAAAAACAAGCTTTAGTAAGAAAAGGTAATGTTGATGCATAGACCATACACAATTACAGAGAAAGCAAAACGACTGTGTGTGTAATTGATAATTGTAACAATTTTGATACGTCTAGTATCATTTACACAAATTAGCCAAAGTTAGAATCTAATGATACCTATTATACTAAACTGTATACTGCCGTTAACGCTAAAACATAAATACATTAAAACATCCGTTAGCTACGCTACGCTAGCTTAAGAATGAATATGATTCGGAAGAGAAAGAAGCCCAAAAAACGGTAAGCGTCGATTACTCTACCGGTGTATATTTCAACTTCACACTTGCAACTCAAACAAAACTCTAAAATTCAAACTTTCTGTATCTAAAACTGTCCTTCGTTTAAATTGTTCTACACACAATAAATTGCCACAAAAACGGCTGAACAAAACAAAATACCAACAAAGGACCGAAATAAGAAAACACGGAATTTAACGCGGAAGCTATGACAAAACTGTCCCAAATCCCGTCTATAGCTTTGGAGATGAGAGATTTTAGTGCTCATATATTTATAGCATCGCATAAGTTTTTATAGCTTGTAAAATTTGAGAACGATATGTCATTGGCCTTTACTCGATTGCGTCAGAAATAGGGACCACCGAGTATTAATATGCTAAGTCACGCTTATGGCCAACATTCGTTAGTTTTCCTCAAAGTGATTCAAATTAAGACAATTGTTTACTACCTATTCGTTATAAAGTCAACTAAATAATTATTTACTGACTGAGAATGTTTGTTAGAACGTTGTGACAACCCTGGGTCTAGCGATCTAGAGGACGAAGACAGGGAACCGACTACAAGTAATGGGCAGAATCAAAAGGCAGAGGAAAAAGATTATTTAAAGCAACATCGACTCTTTTCAAAATGCCAAGCCAAGCCAAGCCAGAATGGGTATGTATGAATCGGACAAAGCTAGGAGCTCCAGTTGGCTGATAGTATTACATAATGTTTGTGGGTATTGATAATATATTTGTGTTTGAGGAATCTGGGGATCCCCCGCCCCGTCTCTAAAGGCTGTCACACAGTATGCAGATACTGTAACATATCTGTATCTGAGTGCATATTTGTGAATATCGCTCAATATACTAGCTCAAATACTACACTGATAACTTATATTTTACCAAGAATCTGTAGGTACATAAATATATTCACGGAGGGTTTTATACGCAGATAAAATCTGCTTGTATCTGCGTATCTTATCTGAGGCATCGACACATATCGACTAATGTCGTCCCCACACTACCGAGTATCTAGATGGCACATTTTAGCGCCGCACTCGGGATTACGCTCGCCGTAATTAAATATAATAAAACATCGCTCGCCTCCTTATTGCCAACTTATTAGTTTTTATGAGTTTGTTCTTCGATTTACTAAACATTTACTTGAGACTCTTATACATGAACGATAAGCTATTAGTCGTGTTTAGTTTGGTTAAACAGTCTCTTGCATAATTCCAATGTGACAATGGCTCTGCTGTCGCCTTAGGTGTAGTTCGAGAGTTATACCAATGATATAATAAGTATAAAGAGGTGTCACGCCAGAGGGAGGAAGAAGAGCAAAGCATCTGTATAGCGGATCATCTATGCGGATATCTATGGTTGTTGGTAGTTATGAAAATGGCTCCGACTGCTCGTTGGCCTTATACTATGAAGAGAAAAAAGCACCGGGGTTTTATAAATTATATCGTATAATGATTAGAGAGAGCGTTTTGGCCTACCACAAAGTCTATCATAGATGTCACTTCGTAGTAGTGGTGGGATCAATGGGCGAGCCAGCCCAATTCATCTAGTCATCGTGAGAAGTGGCACTACCTCTTACTTACCATAGATAATCTACGTAAACTGTACGGATGTTTGTGGGCGTTACAGTCACCAAAAACCCCAAGATTACATCACGAATGCGGTCTCATGTACCAGGAACACATATATCAACAGGAAAACTCTGGATTTTAAGCGTTCGCGGTTGGTTTTATAATTGGGTTAACAGCTGACTGTAACTATAAAAACACTGTTAAGTCTGGTTAGGATATGCCATAGAAAAGCTATGGGGCAATATAGAGCGGTTTATGGTGAGTTTTATTGGACTGTGATATATTTGAGCACTCGATGGTGTGTTGAATATATATTGACTACCTCGTGCTCTAATGGTATGCATGTTCAGCCACAGATTATAATTCCCGGGTTCGAAACCAGGTGGAATAAGAAATGTTACGATTTTTCAATCTCTAATAACAATCTGATTAAGATGTTGGCTGTTACACCCTCGTGCCTCGGAGAGTGAACCATGCTCACGTTTCAGTAACCACCACACTTCATGCATGCATGTAGCTGAATTGAGCCGGCACGACCGGGGAGCAAGACCTTTTGGTTACACGATGCTGGAAGGGACAGCTGTGCTGCCGCGTTTCGAGCAACGCATCAGAATCCCTCCACATTTAACCCCCCATTAAACCTACACATATAATTTTTTTTTTTTTTTTATAATAATATTTGTAGACTTTACACACCACGTTAGTCTAGCCCATGGTTCGAAAATATCCGATATTTATTATAAATATCAAAATATCGGATATTTACGATATATATCCGATATATATCAAGTTGGATATATATCCATTTTGTATGTAAGCTTAGATCATGAAAGTCATACAGTTGTAGTTTTGTAGTATAATTTATGTACATTTATTATTTACATATATAATATAAATTATGAAAAAAAAACAAATGTTTTTAATGGTTTATTTGTATAAGCAAGTACTTAAAATCAGACAAATGA
>LUGF01005164.1:109557-129597 GCA_001625245.1 Calycopis cecrops
CAATTAATTAAATATCCATCAGCCACACAAATTGCCTAGTAAATTATCCCGGTTCTATAGAAATTGTTGAAGTCATCACACATCTTTGGTCTCATCAAAACAAATTTTCTCACGGCAAATTGCTTGATAGTAATGACTTAAAATATTGGGAAACCTGGACCGTGACTGATTGATAAGCTCTTATTTAGCGTTATTAAAACGCTATAAATGCGGTTCTCGTGACAAATGTCTAACAACGTGCTGTTAGTGTGCCAAGGCCTAACACAATCGGTCTAGATTGCATCAGCTATCACCGGGCTTCAATTATTTCAGTAGCACTATCAGATACTTTTATAGTGTAAAGTGGTAAACAAGCCGTTGGGGAATTTGACGACTAACAAAGCTACATAACAGTTATGCAGTCGTAATGCTCTGCCCGCAACTGTGTTGGTCGTGAAGTCGTTGGTTTTAGTCTCTGGTTGGACCAAACAGTGTTATTGAGAATTTTCAATTCCCAAGTTGCCCGATTTACCTTGTTTCGTGTCTGTCGTCCATAAGAACAGGATGAGGGAACAGCAAGAGCACTAGTCTATGCAACACACTTGTGTACTAAGATCCTAGACCGCCGGTGTCCGGTAGCCGAAATTCGGCTAAGACATTATTCTTATCAAATACCTACTTAAACTCCAAGAAGTAAGAGCCTAATCTTGAGTACCTTCGTCCTTCGTAGTGATCGTGTTCCTGAGAGGAATTCCACAAATACCACAGGCAGATGCTTGGCAAATAGCAGGTCAATAAATTCTTTTCTATATCCACTATTGAACATGTATATCTATTATTGTACACCAGTAATTGAGACTTGCATTTGATTTACCTACCTGAATTCACATTTCGCCATCCTTATTACGAAAACTATCTTTCTATTTTAAAATATATAGGTACTAGTAAATCGTAGTAAAAATAAATAATATTTATATTCTCAGTGGAATATAGATTGTTAGCACGTTTATTGATCCTCAAACCTGCTACCAAAGGTCGTGAGACGGTTTTTTTATGTATTTTTTTGTCGATGCCTTCGAATAGATAGCGGTAACCATATTGACGTAGTCAAATTCTTTAGAAATGTAATAGCGTAGGTGCTAAGCAGAATTATTGACATTGTACTCCGAGTCAAAATCTCACCTAATTTCACTCGCACACAATGGCAAACGAAAGTAAACATATTTCATCATCAAAATTATAGTTTCATTCCAACTAAATCAGTATCTTTGTACATTTTGATAATTAATATTATAATGCATGCTTAATGTACATGAAATAATAAATAAATAATAATTCGCTATATTAAGAATATTTTCTGAGCAAAGAATGATCTAGGTATAACTACACTAAATTGTGTAATAGAACAAAAATAATGCACGTACACAGCGCGCGAACATTAACTTTGCACAGGTGAATAAAATTTGAATCGATTGTTGTTATCGACCTTGGCATGCGGGCTTATCCTAGATTAAAATATTTGCACAAAGAAAACACACCGATAAACTTATCAGTGTCGCAATCCATATTGCACTGTACAAAAAAAAATACCAACCGTAGAAATATCAGCTTACAAAATTCACCAAGTTATTAGCAACATTCCAAAATGCACAATAGTTGTAATCTTATCACGGTAACTGTAATTCTCACAACACGTTTTTACACTCCGCTGCCCACTGTTACACTTTCGCAAAAAAGTAAAATAAAATATTTGACTATTCCTTTTTTTATTCACGAAAGTTATATCGCGGGAACGGCGCGCCGCACGACACAACTGCCACACACGGTGATCCGTCGCGGACTGAAGCGCGGGTGAAAGAGAAAGGTCGAATAGTGCTTGGATGGAATAGTATGTGTACGAAAGAGATGGACTGATAATGAAGTTAGTTGATCTGCACGCACGCATTTTGTTTTGTACAATGATTGCACAAATTAAGAGTTGGCGCGTTTTTGTTTAGCCACGTGTTTATTTCTGTGAAGAGCCCGGTTTTTTTTGTGTAGTTTATTTTAAGGAGTTTGGAGTATACAAATAATAATACAATAGTAGTGTGTGATTTGAACTCGTAAATTCAACAGTTACGTACGCAAAGCTTAGATTTGCAATTGTACCTACATTGTAATTATAATTTGGAAATAAGAATAACATTTTGTTTTATTCAACAAAGGCTTTGATGCTTTCATTTCCCTCGCCATCTTGGTAAATAATTATCAGGGGTGCGGAGGTAAGCGTTTTATGCAAATGGGAAATGAAACGAGTGCTTATTTTTAAATTATAAATCCATGTCTTGATTTAATTGAATTTGGAACGAAATGGTGCGAGGGTTTTGAGATTTTTATAGTCTAGGTAAGTAAAAAACTAACAACTTAGGTAAGTATGTACTTACATGATACGTATAATTATTATACATTAGGCCGCTATCCCACTGGCGTTTTACGAGCGTTGACGTCTCTCCGACGTCTTCGTAACGTCAACGCTGCGCTGACGCAACGTTAACGTCGCGTCATCCCGTGGCAATAACGCGTTTAGCCGACGTTTAGCAATAGGTAACGTCAGCTAAACGCGACGTTAACGTCGCGTTTAGCTGACGCCCGTAAAACGCCAGTGGGATAGCGGCCTTATATCTAGTCCTAAATGTAAGTACTAAGTACCTTTTACCTAAATCCTGAACAGATACTATAGTATAATTCATTGCATTTTTAATTCTTTTGTTCCTTAATGCATTTTAGTTGTAACTTTTAACTATTTTGTTTTTGATTAAGATTCTTTAAACGGATTCTATCGCGTTCGATGCAAATATCCAGTTGCAGAACCTCCGCAATGAACGAGTCTATCAATTCGTTAGTCCCCTGAAATATACTCCTCACACCTTCTCTCATACAAATTATATAAATATATATATATTTTGTTTTATCAACGAAAACATTATTATAGACATAGGTAGGTGATTATTAAATGAATATGAAATTCTTATTTGTATATTAACATATTTCTCAAATATTTTAATCATTAAGTTATTTTAATGATCTAATTTATTTTCAGATTAATCCTTCACCGAAAAACCGGTAGCCTGGTAAAAGACGAAGAATAGATTTTAATATCCTTATGCAAGAAGCTAGGATTTAGCAATTTAAACAATAATAATTGACTCTTCTTAAGAGCCGATTACCATGAATGAAGAAGATAACACGACAATTGACGTCTCAAACAAAACAAAGAGTGGAAATAGCCCAAGTCGGGTTACAGTTTATAGAAAAAATAAACAGAGTTTAAACTCAACTTGGTCGTTCGGAGAAACTTTGTCACATCTTAATTTCATTTAAATTAGCGCAGCCAGGAATGTTTTTACTTCTAATTGAATACGAAGTTGGCGCCATCTTAAAATAAAACTGGATGTTTTAAAAATAGAGTGGACATACTGCATAGACTGTTCTTTAGTTATACCTACGTGTGGTCATAATAGTGGATTTGGGATAAAGGTACAAACGAGCGGTCGAAGCCGTCGAAGACTATGGTGCCCATAGAAGTTGTATAGATGTTTACCCCTCCTTCTCCATCCCCCTCTATGGGCCACCGGCTACTTTTACACACCGCGCGAACCGCTAGGTACAGCACAGCCGGCAGTGGCACAACCTCTAACCATGATAGGTTGTAACCTTATACATATCCAAAATTATTCATTTTTTAAGAAAACGTGGGTCACCAGGGGTCACCATTACACACTATATACACTTGACTAATTGACTAAACTACAGTCAAAACGAACGTCCAAAAAAGTCAGATGTGTTTGTTGGGCTGGTAAATTTGGAAACAGGCTTTTGGTAGAGCCGAGAGGATATTTGCACCGATTATTTGGAGAACGGTTAGATAACAGCCGCACTATATGCTGCACTGTTGGTTTCATCGCATGAAGTTTTTTAGCTGTGACAGTAGTGATAGCTAAAAACTATTTTAGTTATCACCTCATACCTGAACGACTAAACACTTTAAACTTATTTTTTTTAATTCTATCACTCACTATTTGATTACGAATAACTTTTTTAGCTGGCAGTTGTACTTAAAATTGTCTCGTTAATCCGCCATTTTTCTAAAATAAATCATAAGAAGTTTGTACCTAAGTATCGAATCAGTTATTCGTATTTTAGTATCGAATATGTTATTCGTATTTAAGTATCGAATATGTTATTCGTGTTTAAGTATCGAATATGTTATTCGTATTTAAGTATCGCATATCTCTAAATGTTATCACCAGCTGCTCATCAATATTTGTGTATGACAAATTGGAAAATCTAAATGATTGCCTTCTCATTTGGATTTTCCATTTTTTTTTAATTAGACAAATATATTTTATGACTGGTTGTAGAGGTTGGAACTTGGAATATCGACTATCGTTAGAGGAAGTGTGAAAGGAGTAGGTATATATTTTTTATGGTATAGGGGGGCAAATGAGCAGTTGGAGCCCTTTTCATTACTACCGACCCATAGACATCCGCACAGAGGCTACACAGATGCGCTGCCCTCCTTTCGCCTCGCACCTTCTTGTGATACCGTCTACTTACACACCGCACGAAACGCGACAGCACAGATGTTACTTTACGCTGGTCTCGTGTAGCGAGAGGTACCTCCCCGGTCGTGCCGGCCGAATTCGTCTGCATTCAAGCTTTCAGTGTGGCACTTCCTCTTACTAACAATATATACTTAATAGATACCTAAAATATATTATAAGTTTATTATTTCCAGCCTTTGCCCAGCAGTGGGACAACATAGGCTGAACAAAAAAAAAATATTTCCAGAGTCGGATTTGCAGACCACCTTAGCATTTACCTAATATACTTCATTATCATCATCATCCCTTATCCCTTGACTGTGAAACATAGGCCACCTTCGATGACGTCAATCATCAAGAGGACCGAACTCCAACCACGCGTATCCAATATCCATCCCAGATCAGCCACTGCATCTTCCCACCTGGCGAATGTCGGCCAACATTTTATTTCCCCAAATGCTGATATACTTACACACTATATTTTAAAAAGGTACATTAAGAGGTCGACCTCTTAAGGTAGGTACTGTGATAATTCCGCTCCAGACGTATATGGGGTTACGTAGCCTCTACAACCAGTCAGTATCACCTGAAAAACCTAACTAATGTTTCCCTATCACTCTTTCCCAGCTGGGTTACATCTAAAGAAATATTAAACTACATAACTATTAATATTATTTATTGCTGAACTTTCTTATATTAATACATTTGTTATTAACCAGCCTATTTTAGGATATGTACATTGCTTTTCACGGCTCGAAGCCGAATCTCCTTTCATACAGAAAATCTTTTTTCAACCTGTCACAAATACAATTCTACACTCTCGTTCTATATGTTCGAATTCAAACCTATCTTTTTTTATCAAACAAAGAGGTTTTAAGTGAGACGTAAGTATGGAGGAAACTCCATACGTTACAGTACTATACTAGCACATAAGGCTATCACCATAAAAAAATATAGCTTGTGTAGCTGGATTAGATGGTCATTCAAAAGAGAGTTAAATGCAGACATTCACTTGGAGCTTGTCAGTAAAATGTGAGCGTTTTAATACCGAGCGCCTCAAAGCGGGATCCCGGACTTTGTTAAGACGGTATGCGAGCGAAATACCGTGAATCGCGGACGAAACAATTTTTAGCGTCGAATAAAGATACAAAAAGGAAGTACGTTCGTAGCGCAGTTGTTGTGCTGTTATATTGCTATTGTATACGCGTTCAAATAAGGTACTTTTTTACAATATAAGGGTGGCAAACGTGTCCGTGCCTTTTTTTTATGGTATAGGGGGCAAACGAGCAGTCGGAGCCATTTGCATGACTGCCGACGACCATAGACATCTATATAGAGGCTATACAGATGCGCTGCCCTCCTTTCTCCTCCCACTTTCATGGGCCAACGGCTACTTACACACCACACGAAACGCGACAGCACAGCTGTCACTTAACGCCGATCTCGTCTAAGCGAGAGGTACCTCCCCGGTTGCATGTAAGCATGTAGTGTGGCACTAGCTATTACTATTTTGATGACACCGACGTCCACAAACATCTGCTTGACTGTGACGCAGACCCCCCACTTCCTCTCTCCTATGAGACGCCGGAAGCTCATAAACCTCACGACACGCGACACTTTATGGCAGTATCATATTATGATCAAGAGGTACCTCCCCAGATGAAGGCCCTCTTACTAAAGCTCATCAGTATCAGTATAACACAAAGTAGCTTTCCGCCCTCTGTGTGTCTGTACGCTTGGATCTTTAAAATTACGCAACAGATTTTGATGGGGGGTTTTAATAGATAGAGTGATTCAAGAGGAAGGTTTATAATTTATATGTATGTACAATAAACTCTATTTTTGATGTTCGAAATCCACGCGGGCGAAGCTGCGGGCGGAAGCTAGTAGTGTATATTGTGGTCAACTTAGTGTTTGATATTTGGCATTTCGAAGTCTTGCCAAGTCTACAGACAAATATAGTGCCATTGCTGCATTGCTACTGGTTTTAACCCACGCGACCGAAGAAATAATATTATTTGAAGTAAAAATTATTATGTTGGTTTAGATGTGGTGTTTTAGGTAGATTGAGTAAATTTTGGATACTTTGATTTATTATTATTAGTACACGAAGCATTCACATATTAGCCCCCCGCTGTTTCACCCACTTATATTTTGATCCCGTGGAAAATAGAAAATCATCTCATGACATCCCATAGGAACATTTTTTCGGGATGACAACTATCCTATGTGTTAATCCAAGTTACCCTCTATGTGTGTGCCCAAATACATAAAAATCGGTTTAGCAGTTTTTGCGTGAAGGCGTAATAAACAAATATACAAAGTTTCACATTTATAATATTAGTAGGTAGGATATTTCTTGGAATTTTATTACCAACTTAAATGAGTGTAGTCATAAAATTAATACTCGTTTTTATTTCACAAATTGAAGATGACTCAAAATTAAATGAAAACATTCAAAATCCTAAGTTTAAAGTTTTATTATTAGTACTGAAAGACGGTGACTAGAGCGTATAAAAAAATATTTATCACTATACAAATATTGGCTAACTGCCACGATTGCTAGCTAAATAGATGTTCAGGAAATTGTTGCATTTTTGAGTTTCCCCCTTAAGAAACGTTTTAAAATAGAAAGTATGAAAAAAATGTAGTGACTTCATATTGTCAATAAACGATCGAGCAAGCCAGTGTGACGCTTTACAGCGCTTACTTTGCTTACGTCTCTTGCGCTTTTCAAAATCATCATCGTGTGTCACTGACACATTTACGCGTTAAAACATTCAATCTTTTTTTATGTAAGGGGCCAGACGAGGAGTCCGAGGCTTGTAATGACAACAAACATTATGCAGATTGCCCTTACCTCCCCCCTCATGGGGCACCGGAAACTTACAAGCCGCACGAAGGGCGACAGCAGAGCTGCAACGGCATCGTGTGAGCGAAAACTCACCGGTCGTTCCGGCCCAATTAGGTTGCAATATAGCAGAGCACTACCTCGTACTAAAAATAATGGTTACATGTGTAATCGATCGACCGTTGGTTCTAGAAGTGACACGGAACACCGTACTGTATTCATGACGAGGGAAGGATTCGCCAGCGACCCCTAACTGTCGCTATCACTATAAAAAAATATGACTGCGGATAATAACCTAACCATATTATTATTTTTTATAACATAGGAGGCAAACGAGCCTGCCTGAGCCAAATCACCTGGTGTAAAGTGATCACCAACGCCCACATACATAAGTCTAACAGATACGTTGAAGACCTTTTAGAGAAGAATAGACTCTTTTCTTGAAGATAGGTCATATCGGTCCGGAAATACCGAGGGGGGCAACTGATTCCATAATGAAGTAGCGCGCGCGATGAAATTAAACTTAAAACGCACAACAGTAGAGTTCAGAGGATCGATTATTATTTACCAAACATAGCTAAGAACCATCGCGAGAATGAAAAACGCATACTATCGAATGAAAAAAACCGCATTAAAATCGGCCCAACTTATAACCTTTTTGCGTTGGGGGTCAAAAATTGTCGCTGTCCATTGACTGACAGACAATGGACAGCCGAAACTGTGGCCCGTGAAGCTGAAATTTCGCATGTTCCCTGGGGAATGTAAGAACCGACAACAGTGGGAGAATATTTTTAAAAACTTTATAGTTCATACATAATTAGTTATACTTATACAGGAGTGTACTTTAGGGTTAAAATTATCGAAACATGTACATTGTACAGGAAGAATACCCTTTTTAGTAAAAGGTAGTGCCACGGTGCATTCATGCATGCAGCCGAATTGGCCCGGCAAGACCGGAGAGGTACCTCTCATTTACACGACACCGGCGTAAAGTGACAGCTGGGCTTTCGCGTTTCGTGCGGTGTGTAAGCTTATACTGTATACAGGGCCAGCCTGTGGTCCGTGTTGGAGGGAGGAGGATGAAGGGCAAGGCATCTGTATAACCATTGTGCGGATGTCTAGGGGCGGCGGTAGTCATGAAAATAACCAATTGCTCATTTGCCCCCTTATACAAAACAAGATGACAAAAAAAGTATGTTAATTATTATCTTGTGCTTTAATGTGTTGACGTTCGTTTTTTTTAAATTTAAAACAGTTTACATTAACATAACTCACATTCGAATTTCGAATTCCAAAACAGAACTTTATTTAAATATGGAACATTGCGAGTGAAGTGAAGGGAAAATAAAAATATAAAATTTAATATTTGGGCACTCGTCTCGAATATGGAAGCGGAGTTTAAAGGGCAATTCCAACAATACACCCGGAATTCGGTCTCTCGAAGTACCCATTTTTACTCCAATCTGTACAGTAACCTCTAATAAAAGTGTAACTGGATTATTTTTACATTCAGACATTTAAAGCAGATTTCAAATATGTAAAACACATTATTGTAATTAATTTCTTAACAATACCTACGCAAATTTACTTCCTTATCATCATCATCATCATCAGCCTATTGCAGTCCACTGTTGGACTGTTGGTCATAGGTCTGTATTACTAGTTATTATGTTACATAGTTATTATTGTTTTTTTCATTCCTATTTGAGATTTAAATTTATTTACAATACATAGAGCGTTTTATGAATAAGATATCACCCAATATTTTTTTTAAAACATCTTATAAGGACACATTAGAAAATAACGAAAAAATATATTTATTTGATCAAGATTTTAATTAATTAATTTTTAACTGCTAAATAACTAAATATGTTTTAATTATAAAGCATATTGTGTATTACATTAACATACATTAATTAAAAAAACAATCATAACATGTATGCAAATAGTATTCATAAATACAATGCAAAAGCGTACAAAACTCATAACCCTCCCGACCGCAGTCGGTCAACGGCACAAAAGTGATCGTGTCACGCGACCAAGCACGTAGTGCAACGGGCGGTGAAGGGGACGCACGCCGCACGCGACCGAAGCCGCCAACCTACGCGACGCCAGTCGACGCACGCGCGCCACGCAACGCACACGTGTGACGTAATGGAGTACGAAGACTACGAGGCTCTCATAGAGCTGGTGAAGCAACATGAAGAAGTCTACAACACCCAGTGCATCAAATACCGGGATATTTCCCTGAGAATCGCGGCCTGGGAGGAGATATCCAGAGTGATGCAGCGACCCGGTACGTATGAGTTACTCGCTGGAATGCCGCTTACCCCGCTTTCGCTAACTCGATACGGACGGCGATAAGCGTGACGTCATCAGCGCTCGGTGTTTCGTCGCGCGTGTTTCGACAAACAAAACGTGTAATAGTTATGCTCAAGTGTTTGTTTTTTTAGAGTTTGCTCTCAAAAATATCGATTTAAGAAAAAATAGGGAGTGAAATCGTGCGAACCGGTCGAGCGTGACAGCGGTATAACGGTTGCCGCGCTTACATCGCTTACGTATCACACACCTTTCACTTCAGCCATGTTTCGATTCGACTCCACTCGGTTAGACGTTCCGCGCGCATTTATGTTTTTAATTTCCGCAGCAATGGATGCGAGAGTTTGAGACAATGTCCATTGACTTTTTTATTGCTCATAAATATAGATGTAATGTTTATTTTTTACACAAGTAGATACTGAACGAATAAAATAGCAACATGATAATTATTATCATGCTATTTACTATAATTGCTGTTGCTGTTTATTTATAAACCCTTTTATTGGATAGATTTTGTGTTCTGCTGTAACTTGTAGATCTTATTTCTAAAATTCGAAGTCGTGCTATGAAATAATGGGAATAATTGAATACTTGTAACATATTTGTAATAATATTGAATAATCTGTGTATGTGTGATGTGTTTGCCTGATATGTATGACGTAGGTACACGTGCATAATGTGTTTATTGTGTAGATATTACATAATTATCAGCATCAGCAAGATTCTTGTTCCACTGGTATTTTCTATGATCTATCTAATATCTCTTTAAGAACTATTTAATTTTTTTATAGTATAAGAAGGCAAATGAGCAATCGGAGCTCTTTGATGGTCAACGACGCCCAAAGATCAGCGCACAGTTGGTACAGCTGCGTGGTCCTCCTTTCCTCCTTTCCATCATCATCATCTCTCATAAGTCACAGCCTAATAATAGTCAACAATTGCCATTTCATGACAATTTAATCTAGACGTACCAGCGTACGTAGTAGACGTACTGTTAGCTGCTGTAGGGCTGCCAGCCCTCTTACTAAGACATACATCAACTTCTTCATTTTAATCTATGTGTACTAATCAAAAATATCTCTTTAAATACTAGCAAACCCGACAGACTTCCTTTAATTTTTTTTAACGGGGGCAAACGGGCAGTCGGAGCCATTTTCATGACTACAAACACCCATAGACATCCGCATATAGGCTATACACATGCGCTGCCCTCCCTTCTTCCACCTCCATTCTTGTCATAAATGCAAAATTTGCTGTAACGTGTTAACCGCCATCACGTTACCTTAGTATGAAAATTTATGATCTTTCGGCCCTTTTTTCTGATATCTTCCTGCATGCAAACCTTGGCCCCGTCAAAGCGAACGCCAATATAAAAATATTATTATCAAATTTGGTGCGAGATACGGTCTTACATATATTATGTGGGGGTTTCATATTTATATAAGTTTATATTCAGATAGCTTACAAGATTAGTAGTAATGACTAGTTATTATAGTCTACTTCAGTGCTAGATATCAACCTAATCGTTATGTAGCTGTAAAAATTACAAAAATAATTGGGAACTTTCGCATTTAGTTGGAATTACAGTTTGGAATTTGAATCAAGTTTAAACATCTAACTGTGTATATGTTATTTTGCGTAGGTAGTCCTTAAAACTCGACCGCTAATTTGCCCCCTTATACTATATAGAACCGGCAAAGTGCGAGTCGGACTGCGCCGGAGCTGACCTTTCCAACGGATGGTCGTTACAACTCGTAAAGTTAACAAATTTGCATTTGTGGGTATTTTTTTTTAATAGTATTGGAGGCAAACGAGCAGTTGGGTCACCTGATGTAAAGTGATCACCAACGCCCACAGACATCCGTAACACCAGAGGTCTAACAGATGCGTTGCCGACCTTTGAGGAATGAATAAGCTCTTTTGCTTGAAGATACCTAGGTCGTATCGGTCTGGATATACCGAGGGCTACATAATATAATATACCCCTCTCTTCGCCCTGCCTCCTCCTTGAGTCAAAGCAAGGCCCTTGCCGTTTTTGTCTTAAGTATTCTGCTCATATTCATAAAGAGGTAGTGCTTGGTGCAGGTGGCGCCATAAGCGAGTGGATCATGGAACAAAGCCTATACCCAGCACCATAGATTTAGTATGTACAAGATACACAATATCAGAACAGAGGCAAGACAACAAAAATATTTGACAAATGCCAGAATTACTTTAAAAAACACTTACCTTACATGACTTTGTCATTACGTAACCGGGTCGCTATGGCCTCTTACTCGCTTGAAATAATTGTCTCATATGTACTTCATCTACTGTCTCTTTTCTTTTCCGATGATTGGAAGTTAATTTGAATGTCTCGCTCCCACGCTTTGTACATCTTTCACGTAGTGAGAACAATTGTAAAGCTATGCGCCGCACCGATAAAGGCTGAATGATGACGGCTGCCGGAGTAGAAGTTATCGCACAAGCGTGATTCATGTTTTAAACTGTAGGTACATACTGTACAACGTAGAATGTACATTATACTATATAATATCATAATCCTATTTAATATTATAAATGCGAAAGTTTGTATGTTTGTTTGTTTGTTACTCCTTCACGCAAAAACTGCTGAACCGATTTACACGATTAGGATAGTTTTTGTCCCGAAAAAATGTTCCTAAGGGCTTCCATGGGATGATTTTCTATTTTCCACGGGACCGAAATTTACGCGAGTGAAACCTCGGGGCGCAGCTAGTGTTATAAATGCGGAGAATGTATTTAACAACAACATTGTATTTAGGTACTGTAAAATAGAAATCATCCGTGAAAGTTTCAACTGAGCAGCTTTCACGAGTCATGAGAACCTGGTGACTGACAGATGGACAACCTAGTGTTAGAAGGTCGTTCCGTTTTTGCCCTTTGGTACGGAACCCTAAACAATACTTCTTCCCCTTTTGAATAGTATACGGGGCAATCGAGCAGTCGGAGCCCTTTTCATGACTACCAACGCCCATAAATATCCGCACAGAGGATATACAGAGGCGTTGCCCTCCTTCCTCCTCCCTTTCCATAGGCCGTACTCATGATGACTTTGTTACAGTGGAGGAATGCAAGGACCAGTGGAACAAACTGCGCAACTGCTACACCAACGCGATGAAGAGGCGCCGGAAACCCAACGGCAAAAGGATCGCTCCGTGGCGCTTCGAGGAGCAGATGTCCTTCCTCAAGCAGCACCAGAACCGACTCTATCTGGAGGAGGAGACACACTCACCAGAGGTATTTTATTTTGGTGGTATAAGAGGGCAACAGAGCAGTCGGAGCCATTTTCGTGACTACCGAGAGACATCCGCATAGAGGTTACTGTATGTGATACAGATTTAGACTTTACATTTAGACAGGGTTACGCCCTCATTCCTCCTTCCCCTCCGTGGGCCACCGGCTACTTACATACCGATTTCCTTAAATTTATCTCTAATTGGTGTATATAACACATAATGCTATGGAAATAACTAAAATAAATTAATTTTGCAGTATATTCATCTGTAATTTGTCTAATTTTTGCAACTGCGAATGTTGCTGAACTAAGCCTTATCGCAAGTTTAGTGGTATGGGGAACCCACTGCAGTTTAGAGTTTAGCGTTATCCCAAGGAAAATTGTCGAATTTCCAAGACCCAGAGTTGCACTACTTAATATTACATTGGTTGGAACTTTTTTATATTTACGTACATACCTAGGAGTCTAGGTGGTCCCTAGATCTATGTCGGACTCGACATTTAGTACAATACCGACTTAACCCTTACTAAATTTTAGGATACCAGATCTGTAAGCAACAGGATCCCTCCAGCAACGGGCTGGTCGCGGCAAAAAGGCTAGACTTCTTCTCATTGGGGACTGTTCGGCTCCCTCTGAACAGTCTTTATGTTTAATAATAAAAAACTGTTCATCGGCAAATAGAACTATCTTGTAATTATCTTTTAACTAGATATGGCAAGTCATTTATCAAATATATAAGAAAAAGGAATGACCTCAAAATGGACCCTAGTGGGATCCCCATTTCCTCTTTGGTCCCGTTAGAACTCTTTTTACTTATCTCAACCCCTTGAGTGCTCTTGTTTAAATATGAAGTCAAGAAGTTGAGAGCCGAGCCATTATAACATAAAGGTGTAATTTCCTGACCTGATTTTTCATGCTGCACGCAGTGAAAGGCTTTGGAGAGGTCACTTCATTAATTATGTGACTGAGAGGCATCAATTTGTACTAACTCTATTGAGCTGAAATGTATCTCTTATAGGTGCTAGCCTCACCCGAGCACGTCAACTACATAGAGGCGCAGATCCCTAGAAGTCCGTCCAACGAGTCCTACAGCATCCCGACAGAGGCGATGTACTTAGAAGAGAGGAGACAAGAGGTAGAGGACAAGAGTGGACAAGAGATGGACGAGATAGACCACTTCTTCCTGAGCATGAGCAAGAGCGTGAAGAGACTGTCGCGGGCCGAGCAGGTCCGAGTGAAGATGGAGATCCACAGAGCCGTCAGCGAGGCGGAGCTGCGCCAGCTGGAGTACGGAGAGACCAAGAGGTTCAAGTTCGAGTAGCAACTGCAGCGGCATCGGTCCGGAATGAGGATATGCTGTCGCGCGTCGTGCGGTTTTAGACCCTGTTCAGATAAAGCGATTTACTCGCATTTCCACTCAATTAACTAATGTGTCCAGATACTACGTTTTACACGCGTCAATAAAAAGTTCGGTATCGAATCCCGCTCCATTTCGAATCTAATACGTGCATTCGCCATGGATTCGCGCGTCGTTCTGGACGCAACAACGGCGCCCGAGTATCTTGACATGCCAAAAATTGAGAGACGCGTTTATTACACGTGGTTCACGCGCTAGTAGAACGCGCAGCAATCTATACTCAATCTGAACATGCTCTTAGTCTAGGTAGCTCATTTCAGGGGTCGTGTATGGGGGCCACTCATCTGCATACTTTTTGGTTATGCAGGTTTCAATGGCGTAGGTTCGTATAGGTAGTATCACTTAAGGTTTAATTTATTGATTTGGACCTTGAGAAAAAAAAACAACGGAAAGTTATTAGCCATAATAATTTTTCGTAAAATTTACTTGATTCAAAGATATTGTATAAATATTTTATTATAAAAATATTTACTTATTCTAAATGCGAAAGTATGTTTATTTGGCCACAGGATCTTTTTTAACAGACTCCGATAAAGTAGTGTATTTTTTTAAAATGAAGAGTGGGAAGACTATGTTTTAATTAATTAATTTATTTACTGTTAAAATTTGATACAAAAAGTATGATAAGAAAAAAATTGAAAATGTTTATATTATATTTTCAATAGTAAATAACCTATTAAATTTCATCACAATAAAAATCTCATGTGGTATTATTTAAAACATTTTATACTGAAATGCTTGTGAGTAAGGGGTACAGCACTTGCTTTACTGTCTGATTATCTTACTAATCGCACACAAAAAGTCCAAATTGGAAATGCTGTTTATCACGACACAATGATTAGCTTCGCTGTTCCAGTTTCCACAAGGAAGTGTAGTCGGGCCTACTCTGTTTTTAGTCTATGTAGATGTCCTAAGTAGATTGGCGACGTGTGGGGCAAGAGTTCGTATGCTGATGATGCTGCTACAGTATTTACGGGTGATGATTGGGAAATAGCTAGACTAAACACTAAACAGGGACTGGCTGAGACTGATGATTGGCCAGAACAAATCTGCTAACGCTAAATACACAAAAAACAAATTACATACGCTTTTCTGTTGCAAACAACACTCAACCTATTACCAACTTTACAGTAAAAATTCATAAATGTGGAAACAACAATGATCCTGATTGTCTTTGTCGTAATATTGAAAAGGTAAATAACACAAACTATTTAGGCATCATTTTTGACCAGATATTAAACTGGTCAGATATTAATTATTTTTGTGTAGTTGTAAGTAGATTCATTGTTTAAAATTTAGTTTTTTTCCTTTTATTCACTTTATTATGAAAATAAATAATATAAAAATGTAATCAAGCTTTATACTGGTTCTTACAGCAACCTCGCACGGATTGAATGACCTCGGTCGTCTCGTACTCACTATCAGCTGACGTGCAGCGTGTAGGAAGTGAGAAAAAACTTCATAAAATTCCAATGGCTAAACTATTGCTCCGATTGATCTGATTTTTGTTGTGTAGCCTGGAAATTATACACTAAATATGTGGTTTCATTTAACGCCTCTCGCTTTTATCAACCTTGTATACGATCTAGACATATAAAATAGAAATTATTAAAATTAAATTGTAGCAACGAAATTTAGGCAGAATCTTAGCTGTGATTTGTTTTAAATTTCTAAGAAAATTTACTGAGGAATGGAAGATATTTGTAGTCTTCAACAAAGGAATGTCAGAGGCTAAAGGTGAGGACCATATCTAATTATTATAAAGAAGCTAAGAGATGTTCAAAGCCTTTTGGGTAAGGAAAAACTCGATAAAGGGCATTCTGTATTCTTTGCCGCTGTTAATACAGAGCGGTAGACGATCCGTTAAGTTTATAAGGGCAGAAGGGTCGTGTGGAACTTACAAAGTACCCCAAAGTTACTCGAATCACAAAGAAATGGAACCGCTTTGATTAGCGAGGGCAAGGTCATTTATAGTTCGAGTTTTTGATTTTTCTCATAAATATCCGCAAGCGTCGATCAGACATCGAGAGGAGAAGAGATGGATGCTGCTCCTCTTCAATTGGTCACCAGGAACTAACATTAACCACACAAAAAGCGACGACAGTCACTTTTATGGCCTGATATTATTTGATACCTCCAGGCGGAGGTCCTCCTCGGTGCGCCGGCCACATTCTACTGCAAGAAATACCTTGCGTTCTTTTGTACTATTTTTAAGTGTTGCGTGCATAGGATGACGTTTATTTTTTTTAAATAAGAGACAGTTAGTAGTTACTAAGTCGCATGCGAATTTTGAATTCCAAAATAGAACATTTTTAGGGTTCCGAATCTCAAAGAGAAAAAGCGGAACCCTTATAGGATCGCTTTGTTGTCCGTCTGTCGTAATGTTTTTTTGTCGTAAAATTTATCAGGCGAATTAGTTATAAGTTGATAATGATTTTTCCAATGATCTACATATAATTTACTAGTTTTCAGATTTATTCCTATATATGTGCTATAAGTTCTTACTTCTTGCCAAATTTTACAACTTCAGGTCAACGGGAAGTACCCGATAATTTTAGGTTTTCGACAAAGTACGTTTTCATACAAAATTTGTGCATAATTGGCTATAACTTTTTATTGCGTTAACTTAGAAGTGTGATTTTTTCAAGGGATCAAGACGTAACTGACCTTCGTATTTGACAATTCATTTCAGCTTAATCCCTTCACGCGTTTTAGAGAAAAAGGTCTTGAAAACCATGCATTACGTTTGGATTGTTTTTCCCATTCATAGGGAACCCTCGGTGTGCGAGTCGGACTCGCACTTGGCCGGTTTTTTAAATTTGGAACCTGCTAGTGATGTGAAGATTAAATAAAAATATAAAAATTAACGTTTGGGCACACTGAAAGCGAAGCATAATGGGCAATTTCAAAAATACTCCCAGTTTTTTCGACTGTTGACACTGAATTAAAGTGCTTATTTTTACGTCCATAATCCATATACACTAATGGTCACAGCACACTTATCAGCTCGGAAACGGATCGTAAACGTATCACCTCGAGCCGGTCAGTATTCTTTGTATGAAACTCCATAGTGCAAAGCACACTAATGGGAAACGGATCGGAAACGCCTCGGATAGGGACTGGCTTAGTGCTTACGGCGAGGCGTCAACCAGGCGTCAACCATCCGCCCGCGCGCTTACGGCTCGCCGGCCGACATCGCGCTTATGTCACTCTGTACTAGGGTGACCAAAATTTCTTCAGAGAAATATAGTATTTTTGAAAATATCCTATAAAATATACATGGTGACTGGTGAGACATTATCAACACTCATAGATATTTAAGTTAGTAGAGTTAAAAAATATATATATTAAAAATATAATATGATACATATTTTTTCTTCAGGCAATATCGTTTTCTCTGAATGTTATAGTCTTTATCCAGGCTGGCGCAGTGGTACCGGACTCGTACAGGCGGAGCATGTTGCGCCAGGGGTCGCGGGTTCGAATCCCGCCTTGGTCATGGATGTTTATCTATGTATTATATGTATTTATTTATTAGTTAGTTATTATTATATATTATTATTTATCTATAATAAAAATCTTAAATATATAAAATTTCTTAAATTCATAAATATATTAATTAAATATATTTCCGTTGTCTAGTACCCGTAACACAAGTCCCTACGGTACTTAGCACGGGGCTAGACTAACTTAGTGTGATAAGTCCATAGACATTATTATTATTAAAATAAATAATTATTAAGATAATATTAAACATTCTTCTATATTATACTGTAAAATGTTATAAAACAGATATTTTGGCATATGAAAATAAGTGTAAAATTTTTTTTCGTCGTCTATCAAATGTTTTTTAATAAATCGAAAATACCCCTCAGTACTCCTTGCTTTATACTACATATTGTGTACCCAATATCTTCCGCGATTCTTGCTATTTTCTTTTCCTCTTCATCAAGTGCTATGGCTATGATAGCGAGCTCACGTTTTTTTTTTGTATGATATAGGAGGGCAAACCGAGACATAGCCGTGCGCTACACTTAACTTTCGGATTCAAACTGATCTGGTGCCAAGGTCATGAGTCCGTCACTCGCTCAAGGTCACGCTTTTTATGCCTTTATTTTGTTATAAAAGAAAATATAATAATAAAATGGTACGTAGTTTATATTTATATTTACAACATTTTATTTCTATTTTCTTTTTAAAAAGGTACTTACTGGGTAGGATTGACGAATTCGAGTATTGAAATTAGATATAAAAACATAAACAGGTTATGTAGATTCTCCGTACTAAGTGGGAACTTATTTTTGTACTTATATTATCTTATATTTTGCTTATCTAATGTCTATCGACCTCCATAGACATCCACACAATTGCTAAGCAGATGATCACCTTTCCTCCTCCTCCTACAATGGGCCACCAGAAACTCACACGCATGTTAGTTTCGTCACATCAGTCTGTCTATTTACGTAGTTTACCTAAATATATTTCTTAGCGGATGCCTATGTCACAACATCTACCTGCATGTCAAATTTCAGCCCAATTCGTCCAGTGGTTTGGGCTGTGCGTTGATAGATCACTATGTCAGTCACCTATGAGTTTTATATTATACGAGTATACAATTACAGGGTTACTTTTTGGTCACCCTACCGATAAGGCGATAGGCGATACGTTTCCGTTCCCTTTCGGAGTTGATATGTGTGTGATGGCCACGCACGTAACGGAAGCGAATCGGCACCGCCTGGTTGACGCCTGGTTGACGCCTGGTTGACGCCTAGGCGTAGTAGGCGTTACGATTACGATCCCTTTTCGAGTTGATATGTGTGTGATGGCCACGCACGTAACGTAAGCGGATCGGCACCGGATCGGCACCGGATGGTTGACGCCTGGTTGACGCCTGGTTGACGCCTGGTTGACGCCTAGGCGTAGGCGTTACAATTACGATCCCTTTCCGAGTTGAGAACTGTGCGGCGACCTTAAAACTGTAACTGACCTTTTCTTTACTGCCATGCATATACCTAAAAAGTATTCATGAAATGAATATGGAAAATATTTTGATTTCAAATAGAATCATAAAAAATAAAAATAATTTTTACACATCAGCGGTGTACAATCCGGCAACGCGTCTGCAAGACACCTAGTTTTGCGGATGTCTGTGGGCGGCGGTAGTCACTAACCTGCTCGTTTGCCCCCTATACCATAAAAAAAAAATCCTAGCTCTGACGGAATTTTTAAAATCAATTAAATGTTTATAAATAGTTAATAGCCACTTTTTACGTTGTTTCATGTTTGTGACTGTGAGTGTGATTTTTAATTTTGTTTCGTATGTAACTAGATGTCTACTAGCGAGCGTCGTATTCAACTTAATACGAGTTAGACAATAATTTCAAAACATATTCAAAGCAGATAAAGAGTTAGAAATAGCAAAAACAAAACACTTAATTAATTTTGTACAGATCCCTATTTAATTCTTTACATTACAAACAGTACAAACTACAAAACACAGGCAAAATCATAACCCCTCTGACCCTAGTCGGTAAATTGAACAAACGTGATCGCATCACGCAATGATCAGCCCACGTGTAGCAGTTGGCGGGCGCGGGGGGCGGAGGGACGCACGCTGCACGCGCACGGAGCCGCG
>LUGF01005164.1:129611-142094 GCA_001625245.1 Calycopis cecrops
AGTCGACGCACGCACGCGACACGACGCACACATGGAGTACGAGGCGCTGATAGAGCTGGTGAGGCAGCACGAGGAGGTGTACAACACGCAGTGCCTCAAGTACCGCGACGTGTCGCTGCGCCTCGCGGCCTGGGAGGAGATATCCAGAGTGCTGCAGACACCCGGTACGTAAACACCCACTGTGCGAGTTGGCTTGTAGTGCTCCCCCGCCCGCGCCCCTCATGCACCTTAAAACTCGCGATCTAGCGAGCGTCACACGCGTGCATGACGTCATCAGCGCTCAGCGCTGTGTATTACTAGTAGGTACGGCCTGTACTCGGTACGTCGCGTCACCGCGTCGCGTCACATCCCTAGTTCGAGAACGAAGCGTGTGCCATTAGTCATTACGCGCGTGTGAACGCGGCGTATGTTGTTTTTTTTTTAATTTATTCCGCGGCCATGGATACGTGTAGTTGAGACAATGTGTCAATCGACTTTTTTATTGATCATGAATATAGATATTTGTATTTAGCCGTGTGTTTTATCTGGACTTGTTTTTATTCTCGATAAGTTGATATTGAGCTATTATTGTTTTTCTAACATGTTTATTTGAGCACGCAGTAAATGTGTTTTGTTTAATCAAATTAATTAGATTTCAATTTCTATTAGGTATTAATGTTACTATATAATTTTTTATGACGATATTATTTTACACTTAAATGACAATCCACTCATGATTTTCCCCTCTTACAGTGGAAGACTGCAAGGACCAATGGAACAAACTGCGCAACTGCTACAACAACGCGATGAAGAGGCGCGAGAAGTCCAGCGGCAAGAAGATCGCTCCGTGGCGTTTCGAGGAGCAGATGTCCTTCCTCAGGCGGCACCGGAGCCGCCTCCACACGGAGGTGCCCTCGCCGGAGGTAACACAGCAATACAGTGGTAGATACATACGTAGCATGTCTACACACAAGCTAATATCGCTGGCCTCTGCTGGCCTTAGTCTGCATTCACGTAAACATTTTAAATGTTTTAATTGTATCATGGTTTAATTTTACATTTGTGAAAAAATAAACTCTTATTATAAAATAAGGCAAGTAACTTCGAACGGTGGCATGGGGTAACTTCCGACGCCCATTCACATCCGCACAAGTCGGGCCACCGGACATTCACTAACTGAAACACTTCAGCGCAGCCTCACTTCGCTCACGTCAACGAGACTCCAAAAACCATCCGTTTCTGTCTGAATGCACTGCAATGCAGCAATTGTATTTGTTGCAGGTGCAGGCCTCACCTGAGCACATCAGCTACGCGGAGACACACCCCGCCAGCCCGTCCGAGTCCTACAGCATCCCAGAGCCGATGTACTTGGAGAGGAGACAGGACGAGGACAAGAGTGGACAAGAGATGGACGAGATAGACCACTTCTTCCTGAGCATGAGCAAGAGCGTGAAGAGACTGTCGCGGGCCGAGCAGGTCCGAGTGAAGATGGAGATCCACAGAGCCGTCAGCGAGGCGGAGCTGCGCCAGCTGGAGGACGGAGACGCCAAGAGGTTCAAGTTCCAGTAGCATCGGCCCGACATGACGGTACGATGTCGCGCTTCGTGAAGAGACTGTCGCCGGCGGACCAGGTCCGGGTGAAGATGGAGATCCACAGAGTTCAAGTGCGAGTAGCCTACGTGAGCCGCTGGTACGCCAGCACCGTCACTTCACGCCGGGTTTCCCACAGTCGTGACGGCCCAACACGGCTGCAATACCACCAGACTCTGGAGTGCAGTTCATCCTTGAGTTGGAGGCTGTAAAGTATACTGAGCACGTGTGTGTGTGTGAGTGTTATACTGTAAGTACTGTGTTCGTCACAATCGTTGTCTGCTCTTACAGGAGTCGAACTGGCGACCCATTCATATTGATATTCAATATGACGTAGGTAATAAGATACCAAAGAGCAATAATGTAAATATAAAATAAATATATTGCTTACCTTTTGTTGATTTTTTACTTTTACCCTAATTTTAGACTGCACGAAAGCCTGTAAACAACTAGCTATGCTCCGCGGTTTCACCTGCGTCACATAATTAATAAACTTCACCCCCCATTTCAACCACTTAAGAGTTGAAATTATAAAAATCCTAACTCAAAAACAACCTTCATTGGCTCATGCACAACAACTTTACTAGAAATTATCACATGATCAAAATATGCATAGTTTACGATTCCATAAACATATAAAGGATATACAGACCAACAATCAGTACAAATAATTTTTATCCCATTATTTTTGTCAAATATGTATGGAATGGGTATGCGTTCCTTGCAAAATTTACTGAGATGTCGTTAGATTCGTCTTGATAACGCAACTGCTATGGATGCAATAGAAGAATACAGTGTCAGATTCATTTTAAAATTTTATGTCAATTTATTAGGCCGCTGAAAAGCCTTTTTAATTAATAGTGATGTAAGATGTTCCCAATATCCGTATCCGCGTAAAGATAGAAGATCCGTATCCGTATCCGTATCTGTTACTTTTCTCGTGGATTTTTTACGGATCATTTACCTTATTGATTTTCAATTAGTGTAGTAGAGTGTTTCTTATAGGGAGCGAGGTTCAAGACCGTTACGTCATCTAGTGGCTGAAATACGAACATTTGACATGCACATTTTCGTGTGGGGTTTATTAGAAACTAAAATATAAATTTAGTACGAAAATATCATTTCAATATTAAATGTAAATTTTTTTATGATATAGGGGGGAAAACGAACAGTCGCCATTTTCATGACTACCGACGCCCATAGACATCCGCATAGAGGGTATACAGATGCGCTCCTCATCTCCGTAGGCTACCGGCTATTTACACACCGCACGAAACGCGACAGTGCTCGGTCGTGCCGGTCCTAGTCGGCTGCATGCAAGCATGCAGTGTGGCATCTCTTACTGACATTGTTATTTTGTAAGTATTTAATGCCTAAAATTAACACTAGGTCACGCCACATTTATCTGAAGTGCTTCCTTCTTGTTATTACGATCCCTATTTCTTAATTAGATCCTTATTTAGACCCATATTCTGCAAACTTCTTTCTTTGTCCTCGCCTTGTCCCGTTACACGGGGTCGGCTTTCCTTATCATGCATCGCCAGGTTGATCGCTGGCTCGTATTCTCTGGTTTGAGGCCAAGCGTTTTCATGTCCTTCAAGACATTTGTCATCCAGGAGGTCTGTGGCCTTCCTCTACCCCTCTTTTTTGTAGCCATGGAATGGCACTTTTTCACGACACAATCGGCAGGTCTCCGCATTATATGTCTGTACCTTCTTAGCCTTCCTTCGGACATTTTATCAGTAATAGGTGCAACCTTAAAGCTTCCTCTTATGTGTTCATTGCGTACTCTATCTTTAAGCTTAACTCCACCAGCCCATCTCAGCATCCATCCACGGTTGGTGGAGTTACGCTTATTCTGCAAACCCATAAGATACATATTCTGCAAACATTCATCGTAAAAGTAAATATTATAATTAAGTAGAATTAAGAAACTATGTTTCTTATAAAATATTATTGCTTCGCCTCAGGGGCGTAGCTACCGTCGTACCTGCCGTATCAATTATCCGGGGCCCCGACGTGCGTAGACAAACATTTATTTTTCTTTTGTGACAAATCTCTATCCTTCATAAGGGCCCCCAAAGCAATTTTTATATGGGCCCCGCCAAAGCACGTTATGCCATTGCTTCCCATATATATTCAATGTAGTCGATGGCTCTAACTAAAGCAAAGTTTTCTTATATCAATTATAAAAAACAGCAGCAAGCATCTCAGTGAATAGGGTTCATTTAAAAGAAAATATTCAGAGGCGTTTGCAGCGCTCTTTCAACAAAAAATACTGGAGCAAAAGGTAAGGACCATAATTATAAAGAAGCTTAAAAATGTTCAAAGCCCTTTGGGTAGAGTAAGGAAAAACTCGATAAAGGGCATTCTGTATTCTTTGTGGCCGTTAACGCAGGGAGCAGGTCCGTCAAGTTTGTAAGGGAAGAAGGGTCGCGAGGAGGTCCCCCCTCCGCCCTTAACAGATTCTTATATTTGGTGATTTAAATAATGTGTTTTGTTTGTTGTTTTTTATTTTGTGAGTAAACGAGAAATGTTATGAGGAAACTTTGGCAGGTGGACTCCGTGTGGGCGCGAAACGTTATTAATATCATTGTTTCGTTGAATATTTAAACATTTATATAAACTGGCTAACGAGAAATCGGAGCCATTTTCATGACTACCGACGCCCGCATAGAGACCATACAGATGCGTTGCCCCCGTTCCTCCTCTTCCCCCCATTGGCCTCCGGCTACGATAGCTTATATTTTAGACTGAAGTCATGAAAACAGTTTTTCATGTTTATGGTTATTTGTATTAGTAAGAGGTAGTGCCGCAGTACATGCATGCATGTAGCTGAATTGGCACGACCGGGGAGTACCTCTCGCTTACACGAAACCGGCGTAACGATTGCGTAACTCATGTGCTACTCGGAGGACGAGACTATGATACGAGTCGAAAGGAAGATACCCTCTCTACTCAGAGATTGGAGAGATGCATCCTAATATTACTAGTATGATCATGGTCAGAGGGACTGACCGTCCGAGGGTCCCTATACGCCGAGTCAAGGCAGGTCGGACGGTACCTAAAGCAGCCTCGGCGCTGACATGATCGTTTGACTCATGGAGAAAGTGAAACTGTACGAATCGAACGTAACGAAAATAATATCGTCAAAAGTGACAGCTGTGCTGTCGCGTTTCGTGCGGTGTGTAAGTAGCCGGTGGCCAATGGTGATGGAAGGAGGAAAAAGGGCAGCGCATCGGTTAATCTCTGTGCAGACTTTTTTGGGCGTCGGTAGTTTTTGCCCCCTAATATCCCATAAAAAAAAGTTTCCGTAGCTCCGACCTGGTAAGACTACAATGCAGCAACAGTCTCACTAGCGTGACATAACTAGTGGTCAAACGTGCGGCACTCGAGATACAAATTCGCCGAGCGCGGCCAACTCCGAAGAACAATGGAGCACGTAGCTTGTTACAAAGACCACTTGAGGTGGCGTCGCGACGCGCTCACAAGCGGAGCGGGAGGCTTAGCGGCTAGCGATCACCCGTACGGCTAATGGTTAAGTACTGGGCCATCTCTTACTAAATGCTCCACCAACGGGCTAACGGCTACTCTGCGATAGGATATCTATAACTTTTAAGGCGTTGTAATGTAATTGAGACTTCCACAGTCTTGCCGGCCTTATCCTGCTACTGCTCTGACTAGGGTTAACTAGCTATTATTATCTAGCTCAGCAATTTGAGACTACTAGACCAGACTAGAAACATATAGGCTATTCTGTACGTTATTTTTATTTATCGCGATAAATATTTTTGTCTATATGTATATAATACTTTTAGTAGACGCTACCAAAGACAGGATGCAGTCTTATTAAAAAAAACCATGTAATTTTGTTTAATTTTTTATAAAATATGAAATGTCGCATTTCTCTGTAGACAGCTACTCCGTCATTAATGCTCACTACCTCTTAAGGCAGGGAAGTTCATCAATTTACGTACGGATTTTATAAGCGACACTACAAGCCTCTAACCAGAATAACGACCATGACAATCCAGTGCTATCGGACCCAGGGTATAGGGCTCTAAGTAGTTCAGAAAGATGAAAAAACATTTAAAACCTCTAGAACGCTTAAATTTCCGGAGACACATGTATTATATATAGGGGTCTCCGGTCCCCTATATTCCTCATAGGAGAAAGGGACAGCCACCCATCTGCATAGAAATTGTGCGGATGTCTATAGGCATCAGTAGTCATCAAGAGCATCGATAGCTCGTATGTCCACCAAACACTGCTACAGTCCACTTCTATAACAATGCTACAGTCACGAGAAACAAAGCTATTAAAGTCGCGATTCTCATGCAACATGTCCACAGCCTTATCCGTGCAGGCTTTTTGGTTCGGCTGTTGAACGGAACTTGACTTTGGGAGGACCGCAGGACAAATGCACGCCCTTCAGGAGAAACTACCCTCGATGGCTTGAAAGGACTGCATTTGTGCTCGGAACTTCATGTGCGAGTGCGTTATTCAGTCTATTTCTACACGACTGACCGAAATGTGTAATGTTTTTGGAATGAAATGAGGTGAAATGTGATGAAATGAGATTAGATGAGATGAAATGAATTGAGCTGAAATGCGATGAAATGAGATGAAATGTGATGAAACATGATGGAATAAGATGAAATAGGATGAAATGAGTTGAATTGAAAATATTCTTATTCAAAAATAATTATAAAATATAGTCTTTGAACTCCAATTAAAAATACTGTATTGTGTAGTTAAGCGACAGTGCCATTGCTGCATTTCAGTTGATTCTGGCAGGCACGAGCGAGGTACCTCAGAGATACCTCTCGGCTCTCGCTCACGTGGTACCTTAAGAACAGCTATTGGCCGCTATTCTCCCTTTAACAAATTTTCCAGTGACCTACTGGAGGGGAGAAGAGAACTACACATCTGTATCATTTCTATTGATACCGACATTTTGTTTACTTACTGATGATTAAAACAATGTATATTGATTATTGGCATTGTAATCGGCACTTCGGGGGCAATTTAGCATGGCACTAACGTTTACTTCTTGCACTGCTTTCCTTTGTCTGAGACTATCACAACCGCGACAACACCGCACTCTCACGTTGATGATAAGAGACTACTTTTAAAAATAATTTTCCCACCAGAAACCAAATAAAAATTAAATACTTTAATTAAAATCTATCTTTCTTTTAACCTCTTTGAATGGTTGGAACAAATCAGAGCAGTTCTCTTGATTTAGTTTCGTTCATTTTTATTTCGTTTCAAAAGCGTTGCGGCGTGAAACTATCAAAAGAAAATAGGTTGTAGTGCAATTAAATAGAAGTTTCATTCGCAACAGCTATTAGCTGGACGCGGAGAGTAATAAAAATAGTTTTAGCACGTATTGAGTTAGCAATTTGCAAGTTTTTTTTTTATTATTTGAGGCCAATGCAGACTCTAGTCACAGCATGGTATGTAAATAATATAGGACAAAGAAAAACACTACCAACATATCAATAATCGCAGTATTCATGTATTGGTAGTGTTTTTTTGTCCCAGAGATGCTTTTATTCACCATCCAATCAGCCCTTGGTTAACCTAAAGAGTGCGTTGAACTAACAAAGGAAACGAGCACTGAAGAGTTTGAGAAAAGGAAAAGAACTCAACTCATTACCGACAAAAATCACTACGTAATCTTACTAGTGGGATGTCCCGGATCTGTCGGCGGCAGGGCGCCCGGCAAATGCTCGCACCGAGCATCGAGCCAATGAATGATCTACATTCTACATAAAAAAAAACAAAAAAAAGGGAAGGGGAAGGGAAGGGAAGGGGAAAAAGGGAAGGAAGGGGGGAAATCTTCAGAGAATGACCCTGACGCTGTAGCCTTAAATTGAATCATATTATGCTCAGCCTGTACTCCCGTCTGAAGAAATAACACCTTATAAATGAGCTAAAGTCGTTTAACATTGGTCGCCGACGATTCTAAGTTATCCGGATGTTTATTGACGCTGGTTATCATCAAAAGGCTTCGAAAACCATAAAAAGAAGCCAAAAACTCTACCCTCACTTTGATGTTTTCAAACGAATTTGATATAGCAATTACAATAACAAAAACTTAATCACCATTTTAACACCATTCTTCGCCATATGGTGAGCACGCGTCTTCCAAATTATGGGGTATTTGAGGGGGTCACGATCTCTAATTAGGGTACCGTATTGTCCGAAATTTATAACCCGCAACACCTGGGGTCCTGATATATTAGAAGTTTAATCTGCATTATAATTAACTATATTATTAGCGCAAATGAGAAAGGGGTGATGGGGTTGGTTTCGGTGCCTGGTACGATGATGGTTTTTTGACATCATACTTTGATTAGAAATTGGAGTACTTGACCCTTGACGATATCGGCTCCGTTTTGCTATTCAACTAATAGTTAGCTATGGCTATATATTCTAGCCGAAAGTCGGCTAAGTCGGTTGTTTCTTTAGAGACTAGCCGTGTACTACGCAGTCTGTGCGGGACAAAATATAATTTAGACACACGTGTATTCCCTATTTATTCAGCATCTGATTGGACGACAGTCTGACATGATCCGCAAGCGGAAGGAATCAGGCACAAGACCGACGGCACGGGAGTGTAACACCCCCAAATTCATGGCTGACGGTTAATACAAATCGAGCCAAACGGCTCCAGCGGAAGACCGATTTGGAAAGAACACTTACATTATATAATCTGTAATGTCTGTAATTTTACATTTGTGTGGCTCTCAGTAAATAAATGTTTTCTTTCTTTCCCTTTCTTTCTCACATAGAATTTAGACTCAATAACAATTCTTGGATCACTCCAGGACACAAACCCGGGACCTCGCGAGCAGTGGTTGCACAAGCTTAACAGTTAACACTTGACCACGAGGTAGTCAAATCTAGATAGAGACTGATCAGTAAGCTGGCTGGCTATTCGACTCCATCAGCAAAAATAAGGCTCAGAATCTTTCATTCAGGAAGAGGTGGTGCCACGCTGCATGCATGCATGTAGCCGAACTGAGCCGGCACGACTAGGGCGGTACATTCTCGCTTACAGTAACAGTACGTGACGTACGCACGGCACGGCGTAAAGTGACAGCTGTGCTGATGCGTTTTGTGTGTAGCCGGTGGCCCATGGAGGTGGGTTTTAGTGAGGATTTGGCAAAGTCGCGATCCCCACACATATTCATCTTATATTTCCCAAGACCGGTGTTAGCGCGTAAATTATTTGCCCTCGAAACCAAAAAAAAATCTAATACTACAGTTAGTTTTTTTCCCTTTGCGTCAGGAGGGTAATGTTTTTAGGGTGTATGCGTGTATATATTATGTATGTACGTAGATTTCTATATCCCTTGAAACGGACAGTTCCCTTTGGTGATGCGTTATTTAGTCTTCACAATGCGTGTGACACTAAAATATATTTATCATCATCATTCTATAGCGGTCCACTGTCGGACGGCGGCCTCTCCCCTAACACGGCCTCGATCTCCGACTATCCCTTCCCATTTCCTGCCCACAGCTTAAAAATAGATTTCCTATGATTAAATGAATTTTACGTTGCCGTGACGCATCGATTCACCCATTCAAATTTAAAGTAAAGAAGCACAAATAGCAAATCAATGAGGCCGAGTAAAGTCGTTGCGAGTAATAAACATTATACTTCCATATCCGGCGCGCGCCGGATATGGAAGTATAATGTTTATTACTCATGTATTGCGTAAGTAATGAAGGGGGTGGGGGGTATCTGCTATAATTATTTCTTTGCAAATTGCAGTAATATACACTGATTTTTGCAGAGGGGGGAGGGGTTACAAATTACAAAAAATCTTGTAATGGTAATGCTAATGGTAATATTTTAATGATCCCTTAGTACCGTAGTCTATATTGAGCCACAGCTTGCAGAGAGATCAGTGGGACAAGACGACCGTGTGGGATTGGTGACATCTCGACGGCTGCAGATATCATATATAAGTATATAGGATTTATCTTAGTGATAGATATCCTTTCTTTATATCTCTATGGTCTTAGGGTCAATTCACACCAAAAGCGCGGCGAAGGGCAGCGAATCGGAGCGCAGTTTATGTGTCATATGAATTTCAACTTTATTTTCATTACCATAGTACTTATTATCGAATTCTCGCGAATTCTGGAGCATTCCAGCGACTTCTCGCTCATTCCAGCGACTCCGCGGGAATTCATGCGTTTCGCTCGAGTTTCTCATGCGATAACAAGTATAATAGTAATTATTATAAAATTGAAATTAATATGACACATAAACTGAGCTCCGCTTCGCTGCCCTTTGCCGCGCTTTTGGTGTGAATTGACCCTTAGGCATCATCTGTTAGCTCTGACGTGTACTTCTAATATTAGATATGAACATGCAACAAATAAGTGACTAGTAAAATATTACAAAATTAGTAGTGATAAAATTTTTAATTTTATTATTAAATTTCCAACTCTGCAATCGAGAGTGTGGGTGTTTGTTAACAAGATTTTTATCAAGATTTTCAATGGGTCACGACTAGATTGTAGAAGCCGCTACTGAATAGGCTTGTTCGTTTTATTTTCAGTGTCGGAGTCAATTGAATGATTTTCTTTAAGTTGTAATTATTAATAAATATATTCGTTTCTTTAACAGAAATGAAATTAATTGATATGCAACTGTTTCTATTCAAAATTACTCTTTAACGTCAAAATATCTACCACCGGTTCAACCCTAACTGATTTAGACTTCGTCCTATCAATATAAAAGCTACAACGCGCCCACTCCATCGTCGATTTAAGGGCCCATAGACCGTTACCAATCAATAGGAAATTCACAAAACAATAATAAAGTCCCCACCCTCGACAACCCTACATGTGGAGGGTGTACAAATTACGCACGTGTCGGCCGTATGTATGTTTGTCTGTCACTTATGATTTGCTTGACAGCCGTTGTTGTGTTACGGCGTTTTTTGGCCCACTCTAATTAATGAACATCGAATCATTTGCCAAACCCTGCTCGAGGTTTTGTTTGGTTGACGTTTGTGTGACAAATATTCCATTTGTTTTATGTTTCATAGTGATTATTTATTAATATATTATATTAATTAATGCAGGAGCTTAGTAGGCCCTTTAGGCGAGAGACTCGTGGTATTTTCCCGCTTTTCCACTTTATAGTGAGTTATGCTAGTATTTTAAGTTTGTATGGCTTTTGTCATAACGTGCGAGCCAGACCCCATATACATTGTTTTTTTTCATTCGGCTTGTGACCACGGCTGGTGTAACCCGGCCTAAGGTATATGTCTAAGCTACCTACAACTTAGTAAATATTTGATTCGTGTTAATATATATCTATATCTATATCTATATCTATATCTATATCTATATCTATATCTATATCTATATCTATACTATATAATAAATCTGTAGAAGGGTCAATTCTGTACATTAAAAATATTGAAAAAATTAATAGCAGGGGGTGTTACTGGATCGATACCAAACCCAAATATGCGATTAAAAAAATTTTTGTCTGTCTGTCTGTCTGTCTGTATGTTCAGGCATCACGTGAAAACTAACGGTTCGATTTCGATGAAACTTGGTATTATTATACCTAATTATCCTGGGCATAAAATGGGATACTTTTTATCCTGGAAAAATACGAAGAAAAAAAAAAATCCATCCACGTGAAGACCGACATCCGCGCGGACGGTGTTGCGGGCGGAAGCTAGTATATAAAAAGACTGCAAAATGTGTAACAAACGCGAAAGTCAAACAAGTAACTACGTCCATTACTGCGCCAACCGGGCGTCATTCGTAATTAAATACTAAGGGCTGGTAGGTCACCACTTCCTTCCTTACAGGGCCAATAAAACTATACTCGGACGCCTATATTCGTCCGGAGAGACGGAACACACTTGTGGTGAACTCCCAGCTGGAGCGTTTCTTCCAGCTGAGAATTCACCACAAGTGCCATCATCGTCACCGTACCATCGTTTCAGCCGGAAACTTTGTGTTCTTTGTGTGTGTAAACCACGACAGTGTTGTGTGTTAGTGTGAGTGCCGATTGAAATGTTTTAGTCATAGATCTAGAATGTACAAGATACACAGTATCAGAACAGAGGCGAGACAAAAAAAATATTTGACAAATGTCAGAATTACTACAAAAACATATATATATGACTTTGATTAAGCGGGTCGCTATGGCCTCTTACTCGCTAAAATAATGGTCTCATATGTAATGCATCTACTGTCTCTTTTCTTTTCCGATGATTGGAAGTTAATTTGAATGTCTCGCTCCCACGCTTTGTACGTCTTTCACGTAGTGAGAACAATTCTGAATCTATGGTTTTAGTACCTGCAATATCTCGATTTTGAAGATGTATTTTAGCGGTAGTCCTCGACGCAATAACCTAACGCCTGGAAGTCATAGCTTTTGGTGGTCAAGCGTCGCACAAACCACACGAAACGCGAAAGAATAGCTATCACTTCAATCGTATCGTGTGGCGGGTAGCGACCTCTGAGGTCGTGCTGTTTCTAAAACCCATCAATGGAATGCATCTACTACTTATTAAAATACGGCAAATATGTATTATATCTAGGGTTGCCAACATTTCTTCGGCGAAATATAGTATGTTTCAAAATATACATTAAAAATATAGTATACTGCAATTAAATATAGTACTCTAGGTTTAGTATACATAGGCGATGTAGGCTCAACTAAAAAAAAATCTTATCGAGGCATTGGGCATCAAAAAACACGAATTTTCGTTATTTGTAATAAAAATATTTCAGTTTTGAAAATATACTAATTTTGCGTACTATATATTTCTTCAACACTATATGTATAGTACACAGACCTGAAACATAGTACTGTATCCGTAAGACAAGGACCCTTTTTAATCAACCACTGAAGTAGGAGAG
>LUGF01005164.1:142102-153636 GCA_001625245.1 Calycopis cecrops
TTTATTCGGTTATTATTAATACGTTATCAATCGACTCGGCCCCCGTGTTTGTACACACGACACGTGGCGAGCACGGGTGTACAACACAACAGACTCATTGTGGCTAATTATTGTTAGTACACATCTGCTATTGCTTCTTTATCAACAGCTGGGGAACTTGGGCTTTTTGTACAGTAGAATGTCGCAAACGAGCAGGCCGAGATGTTTTCATGACTGCCGACGCTAATAAACGTGAGCATAGATTTTTTTTTTTTAGGTAGACTACGCTAACAAGCTGAAGGCCCAGTGCAGCTTCATCTGTATGAGAGGCGAGTGCCCTAAGGTAGCTCGAGCCTCTGTAATTTGTGGTCGATGGGGGTGCAGACCCCCCCTTCTTTCCCTACTAGTCTGGGAGGAGGCAAACCGGATTATTAAGATTAATAGGTTATGCTATTATTATCTTGGCCAGAAGGACAGCGGGTGTCCTCCTCTCACCACCTCTAACGGAGGGTAGCAGCTCACGCGCGGCAGCTAAAAAGTGGCCGACACGGGTCTTGAGCTAGACTGAGCATAGAGGTTATACAGATGCGTATGGAGGCGCAAGAGGAAGGGCATCCTTCCTGCTCCTCCGTCCACTTTCTTTTCTCATCTCGACCGGCGACTTAGTCGATGTAAGTTAATGTCTGAATGCAGTTGCGAGATCGAGATACTATCGCACGACTGTCGCACGATTCCACTGGGACCGATCGCAGAGTCGCTAAACCGAGCGACCGCATCGATGCGGTCGCAAAGTCGCCGATCGTCGCGTCTGAAAGTCTCGTGTGCTATGGCCCTAAAGTAACCAATCTTACTAATATTATAAATTCGAAAGTTTTTACTTATGTTTGTTTGTTTGTTATTCTTTCACGCAAAAACTGCCGAACCGATTTTCATGTAATTTGGCACACACATAGAGGGTAACTTGGATAAACACAGGATAGTTTTTATCCCAAAAAAAAACTATTTTCCACGGTATTGAAATTTACGCGGGTGAAACCGCGGGGCGCAGCTAGTCTTATATTATAAGCGAGAGACACCTACAGGCCAGGTCGTGCTGGCTCGATTTCGCTGCAATGCTGCATTGTATTAATTAAAAGTTCAGTTAAGTTTAATTGAATCCCCTCACTGCCGCACTCTCGTCAAAATTCGCGAGCTGGTTCACTTGGTAATGCAGTTTCGTAGTTACAAAGGAGGGATTTGCCTGCGAACTAGTTGGATGTTCAAATTGTATGTCAACTGCTAAATCTTGTTTATTCATTAGCTGGAGCCGGGTATATCATTTGTATTAGCACTGGCTGTGATTCGCGGCTTCACATGCATAAGATGTATTCCAGGAATATTATTGCAATATACGCAAAAGAATAGTAGTTTAGGCAACTGTCTTATAATGAAGGGTATTAAAAGTCGAGTGTGAGTTTATGAAACGAGCGAATGCGAGTTTTATAATAGTAACGAGTGTTTTAATGCCCGTGTGCATACATTACTTTATCTTCACTAATGCAATTAATCAATTAATCAAACATTGCGAAACATTAAATTCACACGTATGTGAATTGTCACAGTGCACTTGCCGCCATTAAAATCTAATCAATGAGAGCGCAGCTGCAGCGCTCTGGGCCAATCAGGAGCGAGCGCGCGCTGTTAAGAATTTTGACATAAGGCTCGCCCACCAGCACAATGTTATAATGAGATTTTACGATATCGATTTGGATATTATAACATCATGTCAAATTGCTTAAATTGAGTTTTTTGTTGTCTGAGCTATAACAGTAGTTATAAGTCAAGTATTGGAAACATAAGTACAATGTTACAACATTAGTGTAGATAAATAATATTAATATCCTAGCCGAGATCCGCGTTTTCACCCGCGTAAGTTTCGATCCCGTGGAAATATTGAGATGAAAAATAGATGTCGGCCGATTCTCAACCTATCCGGTATGCACACAAAACTTCATGAGAATCGGTTTAGCCGTTTCGGAGGAGTATGGTAACTAACATTGTGACACGAGAATTTTATATACCTATTTAAAGATTACTTATGTGCCATATATTAAACAACTGAAAAAGCCTCCTGTTCCATTTTTCTTCTTACTCTCTTTCCTCCGATTTTTTTTACATGAAAGGTATATATTATTCTAGATTGTAATCTATATCTGGGCTAAATTATAGAATAAAAATCTACCTACTTTTAGGTTAAAGAGGTAGTGCCACACTGCATGCATGCATGGAACCGATTTGGGCATACAAGAGCGGGGAAGTACTCGCATACACGAAACCGGCATAAAGTGACAAATATCTCCGATTGCTAGTTCGCCCCCTTATGCTATAAAAAACCTAACGTACTATCTGTCAGTCCGTTAGGTAGTTTTACTTGAGTGAATAACAAATATAGAAGTCGGTTCGATTGGGTGCCAGTGGCGTGCCATATGCCGTTTTGCCATTTCTTTATGTACCTAATAGGTACAGCTGCAGGACTTCTCAGCAGAGACATTCTTAGTCTGATCTCTCCCCCCAAGCCTGTCCGGTATGAGTAGCCCTGTCCAGCATCCTTAGGGATCACATAGGTACGGAAGCCTCCCCAACAGGACAGGGTGGCAGCTTCGAGAAGCGGCAGAATATTCATTTTTGAAGTCGGTTAACTAACACAGCCTATGTCCAATTTCAGTCATAACAAATACCGGTTGATTGATGGTTACCAAAACGGGCCTTTGGATTTAATTTGCCTATTCACGGGGCGGCCTATAAATTTTTACGCGCCCAATATTAGCCGACGCAAGATTTACGAGCGCGTCTTATGAACAGCGGCTTTTGGGGTTTGGGTTTATCTAAGTTTTATCGTTAAGGTCAAGGGATCTTTTAAGTAAGGAGATGTCTTTTAATTAATTATCATCAGCTTTTTCATGTTGTTTTCGAAATGAGATACTCCGGTTAAGGCAGATTTAAGGCAGTTTTGGGCAGATCTAGGGACTCAAGACTGATTATAGCAAATATGTGTGTGTGTGTGTGTGACTGCCCCCCTCACCAAGGCTTTTTCAACTCCAATCCTGGTAGGTATAAAATGATTGAGATCTAAATTACCTTTAGATTGAGAAAAGCATTATCTACTAAAATTACCGCGACCGTCAACAGAGCCGCCTTGAAGACTCCCGGAAAGTCATCAGCACGTCGATTACTTATATCCTAAGGGATCTGCGGCATATCCACACAGGGTCCCGGTCGGTATTATAAGTAATATTTATTAATATCTGTCTTCTTTTCAGTATCAGCCAAACTAGGACCGATATCGGATTTTAAATGACAATATAATAGCACAGTAAAGTGGTAAAATAAGAAGGGATGATTATAAAAAATATCCATAACAATAACACTCTCTCTGCTGGACATATTTCTCTCCCAAGGCGCGCCAATGATCCAAAACTCCGCTCTGCTCTTCTAGTACCAGAATCAGTACCAGAATCCTAATAAAATTAGATTATAGGGACATAAAAACTCACTAATTGCCATCCTAAAATTAAACGAATCCAGGCCATGCAGCTAGTATATACAATACTACATAATATATGTCTAACACAGCCACTTTTCTCATTAATTAATGCGTGTAAGGTAAAAGTAATAGCCGGTTGACGGCGCGCCAGCAGAGCCCCGCAGCTAATGATAAATACTTATTGTTGTATCGTGAACGATACGTTATTGGTACGCGACTTGTGTTGAATGGCTAAATAACCTAGCGATAACAGGTTTAGAATAGTCCCAATCAGCGTATTAAGATAGAACTAATAAGTGTGTCACACTGCGTGTAGCAGAATTACCTCTCGCTTTGACCCTGTTCAGATTAAGTTTTCACGATATCGGCGTAAAGTGACAGCTGCACTGTCGCGTTTCGTGCGGTGTAAGTAGTCAATGGCCCATGGGGGGAGGGGAGAGGAAAGGGTAGCAGATCTGCATAGCTTTTATGCATATGGTCATGGGCGTCAGTAGTCAAGAATTAGGTTTTTTAAGAAAAAAATAAGATAAGACACAAAAAGTCATCATCAGCACAAAATTTGAGGTCCTGGTGACCACTCAAAATTTGTCACATGACTACCTACATGATGACTTGACGCAGATTTTCGGCGTCTTTTATTAGCAGTATTGTGAAATCCGTGCCGAATTTCATTTCGTAGTTTTTGTGTCATACAAACACAAGTAGACATACAGCAGGCGACATGAACACATTTGCTCCATTTGCAAAAAAAATTACGCGAAGGTCTCATTTTCAGGTAACAGCAATAAATGCATATTATATATTTTTTTCATTTTATTCAACATGTCCATGGTTCAGCCAATCTCGCTGTGCCAACGAGATGGCAGTCTGCCAGTAGTTTCAGCTCTGGACTTGACAATTGACCGAATGATAATGAAACTTCTACTTACTTCTGAAAAATATTTATGAACTATGAATTAAGTTAAGACCTCTTACGCTTAGGTCATTAATGTTTTCAGGTGATCATGGTCAGCAATGTCAAAATTTATGAGAAAAATAACAAATCCAGCACTTGTATTTTCTGTGATATTAAACTCCAAAAATTGCAATTTCCTAGATTCCAGCAATGTTTAGGACCAAAATACATCACCGTGTATTTGTGACATACGGACGGACGGACAGACAGACACGACGAATCTATAAGGGTTCCGTTTTTTGCCATTTGGCTACGGAACCCTAAATAGTGTAAAAATTTGTAAAGTAAATAAATGAGTTGTCTATGAAAAACTAAAGATAATCAGGAACGAGGATGTCATTGAAACACATCGATACCGTACAACATCGATCCGATGCGCTCCAGAGTCTCATTAAACTCGAAAACATTTAATGAAGGATCAGCACGCGATGTGGGTCACACGCCAGATGCGGATGGGGTGGCGTTTTTGCTGCACCTAAATAAACAAAACAATTTAGTGGGACCTCTCGGGTGACTGTTGACTATTTTTGGAAATGCACGTTCTTATCCCGTAATGGGATACTTTTTGACCACGTAGTACAATGAATAAATAAAGAAACTAATGGGTGTGATAATGTGAAGAAACGACGATTCTAATAATAAAATATTAAGAGATATTCTTTATGAAATTATAAAGATATGCTACCATATAGGTATTCTTGGGCCTAGATTAATAAGATTTTTTTATAGTAGGTACTTATAGGGGGGTAAACGAGCAATCGAAGTCATTTTCATGTCTAACGACGCCCATAGACATGGAAGTTATACATATGCATTGTCCTCCTTCCTACTCTACCCCCCATGGGCCTTCGGCTGCGTATACACAGCACGAAACGCGACATTTCTTAAACCATATCACAACTTCTTATAACTAAACCCAAAAAATCTCCGCCTTCTTTAGGTATTACTTTTTCGAGCATTTTGGTTTTCGTAGTAACGATATTTTATTATAATTGACAAATTGGGTTACTTGTCTTACCTACAAATAAAATATAGGCAAAGGCTTGACCTCCAACATCACAAGATTTTATTAATATCATTACGCAAATAAATAAATGCAAAAAAAGTATAACAAAAAACTGTAATTCTCGTCTTATTACGTCCCTAAGTATAGAAAGCCCTTCTGATATACATCTAGATCCAGTCTGCCAGATGTGCTAATACACTACAAGTCACTGGACCAATTGAATCGTAATCAGAAACAACTTAATGAATAAGGTGGACACAAAAACACGTGTTCTCACTACTGACGCTAGCATGAGGAGGGGGGGAGGGTTTATCTAGATCCAGATAGATATCTAGACGCGGCGGAATGCGGCGGCCCGGGAAACGTGCCTTGTTCATCACAGACTAGTTTCTCCCGCGGCGCCGCGCCGTGAAAGCCCATCGGGGATATCATATTTTTAAAGCGTTTTCTTTTTAAAAGTAACTTCTTTACGCGCTTGACTTGGGGAGTACCGAGTAAGCTTGACGAGAGCGTTACGAAAAGTGTGACCAGGCGATGCGAACGGAAGAAAAGAGGGAGATACAAGTAAGTGAAGTCAGAAAGAGAAATTGTTACGTTTCTTATATTACTGTAGGAGCAAGAGCGAGCAGTTCGCGCGCATTTTCTTTCTCTCTCCCTCTCATAGTTATGTTTCGTGTTTGAAGTTTTACTTCAGTCGTGTGGTCTAAATCACACATTTTTTTTATTGTACACTTCTTTTTTTATAAGGTTATCTTACAAATTGAGATAAAAAATAGATAGGTACATGAATACAAACAACATTAGTAAGTTTAATGAAAAAACGAGTTCAAAATAGAATGATTGACCTTTATATTACATTTCCTAACTGAAAAGATCTCTTAACGACTAGGATTTACCCATTTGAAGATAAAATTTAAGCAATTTTTTAGAAGTCTAGACCCTGAAATACCTGGGATTGTTGGCTTTTTGCGTTTGATGGAATATATTTTATAGACATCGACCGATTGTTCTATTACTAAGAATTTTTATTTCTAATACACCGATTTATTTTTGGTTAGTGATTCCCCTAAAATTATAATGCAATTTATATTTTACAATTATGACGTTTTGGTTACTTAACAGTCATCGTTGGCAACGAAAAGAGCTGCTTATTACTTTTAATCAAATATAATTTATTATATTTGTAATAAGATACAAAATATATTATTGTATTATAATATAAATTATTAACATTTAATACACACATAGGTCAAAGTTCCAGGGCCTAGAGCATCGCAGAACAGTGGCCACGCTATCGGTCTCTTACAGGATACATTTCGGAGAGTGTGCTTCCGAGCTTCACGAGCTTATTCCACCCACACCTTTCTACAATAGGACAAGTAGACGCTCTGAGCACAGACACCGCTACATGGTTGAGATTCCACCAATACGTACAAAGAGGTTTGCATCTACTTTTGTCATACGTACAGCCAAAGTGTGGAATACTCTACCAGCGTATTTATTCCCTGATACCTACAACTTTGGAATCTTCAAATCGAGGGTGAATGCCTTCTAGGCAAGCGTGCTCCATCGTCGGCCAAGTCTACACTTTCCACCAGGTGAGGCATTGGCCAATCGCAAGTCTATCCATTATAAAAAAAAGGTACATTACATTTAATTAAAGAGTATAAATTAAATTAGGTAAAAAATTACTTTTAATTAGTTATAATCTGCGAGAAAATCCAAAGTATTCTAAAACACGCTCGAGTAAACTTCGAAAACCATGTTAACCCCATAAAAGTACAGCGAGAGCGTATTCGGGTCACGTGGGGCCCCGCGGGCCAACATCCAACTTTGATTAACTAATTACAACGGTTACATACTTTTAACCCCGCTCACAATTGAATTCGCAATGAGCTCGCTCGTCGTGGGAATGAAATGTCTGAAATATTTGGTGGTTCGATGGATGAAATTGAGGTGAAAAATAAAAAATTGGGTTAACACGAGCCACGCAAGTTATGGTCATCAGAGGACGCGGACGTCCACTGATGGCCTCCTCCATGGAGGTGCGCAATAAATAATAATACCCTCCGATGCCACATTAGGACTTCATTGCATGGCATGAAACTCTTTTTAGGGTTCCGTATCTCAAAGAGAAAAAACGGAACCCTTATAGGATCGCTTTGTTGTCCGTCTGTCAAGACGTTTTTCTCTAAAACGCGTAAAGAGATTAAGCTGAATTTTAGTTAAATACGGAGGTCAGTTACATCTTGAAGCCTTGAAAAAATCACACTTCTAAGTTAGCGCAATAAAAAGTTATAGCCAATTATGCACAAATTTTGTATGCGTTTCATACACTTTGTCGAAAACCAAAAACCTATCGGGTACTTCCCGTTGACCTGGAGTTGTGAAATTTGGCAAGAAGTAAGAATGTGTAGCATATATATAGGAATAAATCTGAAAACTAGTAAATTATATGTAGATCATTTGAAAAATCATTATCAAATTATAACTGTAATTCGTTGCCTACTAAATGTGTGTGAGCAACCGCTTATATAAGTTTATCAACTGAAACGGCAGGCGTAAAGTTACAATAATTGAAAACCATGCATTACGTTTGGATTACGGAACCCTCGGTGTGCGAGTCAGACTCGCACTTGGCCGGTTTTTTGATAGTATAGAGTCGCCCATAGTGAGAGATGCGTTCCTTTCCTCTCCCTATCCAAGGGCCACCTGATACGCATCGCTCAGCTCACTTTAGGTACCGAGGTCTTCAGTGCGGATGCAATGCAATGTGGCACTACCTCTTACCGACCCATAAATTCACACCAGTAGTAAGTGACCAAGAGCCACCCTTAAAACCTCTTCTGACTTTCTACATATTGGGCTTTGCAAAAGTTGGTAGGAATTTTGTCACAACTCACATAACACCAAGTCCTCAATATACTCTGGGTATGTGAAAGACCAAGGGCGTCATTAGTCAATTAAGATAAAATTACCAAACCCGACTGAATATTTAGATTTGATACCACTAAACAGATAAATCGTAGCCCTTGCATGTGCCTCCACCACTACACATCTGATTCCTATAAATCCGACCTTTGAAAACGTAATATTCGTAACCCAGGGATGAAGGCGTGATGGATGCGGGACAGATTCGACTTGACGTGTCTAAAGTTTACAGAAGTGACGTCTTGAGATACTGTGGATCATTTTTACCATTCGGGGCCCTTATGTGAGTTATATAGCATGTAATGTCGAAGGGTTAGAGGAGACAGATAATAAAATTAAAGTTTGTTCACTTTTGGATATTTTTTTACGTTTGTAAGAAGTCATACTGCACTACACTCGTCACTACCGGTAAAGTACGTTTTGCTTACACGATAACGGCGTAGTGACAGCTTAGCTTTCGCGTATCGCGCGGTGTGTAAGTAGCCGGTGGCCCATGAAGGTGGGGAGGAGGAAGGAGGGCAACGCATCTATATAACTTCTGTGAGGATGTGAGTGTCTATGGTCGTCGGTAGTATTAAAAATGGCTCCCAACGAATAAAAAAGAAGTTGGCTAGTCACTATAGTAACTCAAAAGCAGTGGATCTAGCTTAGCTGGATCATATGCACTGAGTTACTTACCCATTTGCGTCGCTGCAGCACATAAATACACAATATGAATATCCATTGTGTTGAGACATTATGTTAGATTAAGATTATTTTTTTTAAGTATTAATTTTTCTTCAAAACTGTTATTCTGTAATTGTGCAGTATCCAAATAAGCAGCTGCAAATAAACTTTTATCTATCTATCTATCTATAGCTATAGCCGCCGCAACAGACACTCGGCAAGGAAGACATTATAATTTATTTTAGTCAAAAGTAAACGATTGATGAATTAATGTGTAAGGCGCACAAACGTTAATAGTTTTTATGATGAAGGAGACCCCAGGGGTTGTGGGGTGGAAGCTGACACTAGGTATTCAGATACAAATAAAGACGCCCTTTGTAAATCATCTGAATCACTTCCGATAGCGATAAACCCTTTAAGGGCGGTAGATGTATAAATTTTAAATGTACGGTCGGCAAACAAGAGTTTAAAATAATTATGTTGTTGTTGGTTACAGGCAGTAGCGAAATTTGATTCGATCATAAGTGATTTACTAAGTTATGATGCTCGATGCTCGGATGGGTGACCATTGATCAGATATGTATACTAAGTGTACACAAAATGCTTACAAAGAAAGATATAATAGAGTTTGGGATAAAATAAAACATAGTTTAAAAAGTATTACAATTCATTCTACTACTGGTACTGAACTGATTAATTTTGGCTTTCGTATCAAGTAGGACACATCTTGTATATAATTATTTTTTTTTGTGGTATTGGGGGGAAACGAGCAGTCGGAGACATTTTCATGACTATCGACGCCCGTCGACATCCGTATAAAGGCTATACAGATGTGCTGCTTTCGCCTCCCACCCCCATGAGCCATCACCGGTTACTAACACTAACAAATTGGCTGCATGTAAGCATTCAGTGTGGCACTACCTCTTACAAAAAGTGTCATAATCAGCCATTATCAATTGTCTTCTTTTATATACGTCAAGACAGCTGTAATAATATAATACCTAGTAGTTAGAAGTACTTAATAGAGACTCTTTACAGAGACCATCGATTTTTTCTTACAAATTATCTCCGGGGTCTTCAAATCTTCTTTAAATTTGAAACGGAGCAGTATAATTACTCTTGTTTATATTTGAGTCTAACAAATTTTGAATTTGAATTTGAAAATGATAAATTGTTGGAATATTAATTATGTTTGTCTGTGAGCACCAATTCCAAGACTAGCCCAGACCCGGCGAATAAAACTCAGCATTATAAGAAAGAATAAATTGAAAATAATAAGAGGCAGTGCCACACTGCATGCTTGAATGCAGCCGAATTGGCTCTAAAGCCGGCACGACCGGGGAGGTACCTCTCGCTTACACGAGAACGGCGTAAAGTAACTGCTGTTCTGTCGCGTTTCGTGCGACGTGTAGTAGCCGATGGCCCATGGAGGTGGGTGGAGAAAGGAGCACATTTGTAGCCTCTATGCAGATGTCAATGGGTGGCGGTTAGTCATGAAAATGGCTCCGACAGCTCGTTTGTATTAATATTGTGTTTTCCATTCAATATATTTTATCACCACCCTATTTTGCACACCGTACGTATCTCTAGGCACACGCCTGGCCGCACAATACCATGGAACCCGATACTTTATGGGCTCTCGTCGACAGCACCATGGGTGAAACCTGACGCCGGTGGAAGCACTTCCTATCCTCGTCAGCTGCTGGATTACAATCGTAATGAGCTTATTATAATGTGTTTGATTCGAACGCTTTAAGTAGGGATATATTTGTGTTAGGGTTGTGGTGATGTTGTCTTTGGCTGTAGATGTTCTTGTCCCTCTTGCTAACATGATACCACATACCACGGTAAAATGATTGCTGTTCTGCGGCGTTTTCAGTAGGTTGTTTATGAGTATCCGGTGGCCCCTTGGGACGTCATCCATTGTACTGAAATACTAAGGGTACTTCTGTTCTGTTACCTGTTAGACTTTGCCCACGTCAAGCACACATTTTGGAACCGTGAGCATCTGATATGTGAACAAAAAGGCAATTTCTTTTTTCTTAACGTATTACGCTATGGAATCATAATGATTGGATATAAGGCTACACATATCTCTTTACTATTATTATTAATTTAAACCTCACTAGCAGGTAATAAATATTCTGTGCCGGAAAAAAAGTGTCAAGGTCAAAAGTCAAGTAAAGTCAGCTCCGTATATAAAATAGTTTGAACACTTTTGGTCTTTCCAATCTATTCGTCAGGTAGTTTTAGGGTCGGTCTCCCTGTGGATGGGACCTTGGAAGTAAGGCGCGCCTTTGTGTTTCTGGCGCGCCTTGCTGTTGGAGGGGAGTTCCATGCTACACGTGGAGGGCCTGCAGGAGCGGCCAGGCACGGGCGGGTTCGCGGATGAGTGCGAAAGCGTGCCCGTGTTCCCGTCGTACGGTGCAAGGAGATGGCACAGTGGGGGTTCAGCCGGTAAGAGTCCGTCATAA
>LUGF01005164.1:153646-178750 GCA_001625245.1 Calycopis cecrops
GGGTATCCATGAGGATTAGCCACTATAAAAAAAAGTAGTTTAGCGATGGTGCGGTAATGATATTTCCAAATATCTGTTCCAGGCTGACACGTTTCTTTGGATAGAAAATGGTTCCTAGATGTTACTGCATAATTTAGGTAATGCTACTAATACTATAAACGCGAACGTTTGTGAGGATGGATGTATGGATGTTTGTTACTCTTTCACGTGAAAACTGCTGAATGGATTTTAATGAAACTTTACAATAATATAGCTTATATATCAAAATAACACATAGGCTATAATTTATCAAGATATTTATAATGCTGCAGTTGGTATCTCGATTTGAAATACACTATTGTCCTACTAATATTATAAATGCGAAAGTTTGTATGTTTGTTTGTTTGTTTGTTACTCCTTCACGCAAAAACTGCGGAACCGATTTTCAGGAAGTTTGGCACACACATAGAGAGTAACTTAGATTAACACATAGGATAGTTTTTATCCCGAAAAAATGGTCCTATGGGATGGCATGGGATGATTTTCTATTTTCCACGGGATCTAAATTTACTAGCAGGGTATTAAAGTAACGGGTTGATAATATGGCCACAAAACATTACCTACACGTCACCATAACAACATATTTTCCAATCAGCACAAGACAACGTCTGTCGGCGGACGGGAATACTTGGCGAAGTACCACCTACAACTATTTGCTAACTCGTTTCACTATATTAACTCAGCTGTACCGCCTCTTTGGTCATAGGTCGAAGTCTTCAAGTATTTAAATAAAGTGAAGAATAATAAATAATAAAATATAATTTTTCGCGTGCTATATAAACTAAACTAGCTGTATCCCGAGGGTTTTCTCGCGTTTAACTTCTAAGAAATCCCCTTAGAGGTTGAATTTCTAAAAATCCTTTCTTAGCGGATGCCTACGTCATAACATCTACCTGTGTGCTAAATTTCAGCCCGCTCCGTGCAGTGGTTTGAGCTGTGCGATGATAGATCACTATGTCAGTCAGTCACCTTTGAGTTTCATATATATAGATATTGTATTTTATTATGCAGTTGGCTAGAATATACTATGGATTCAATTGCCTTATAATACTTAGTTCTAGCCCACTGATTAGTCTCTATAGGGATAGTCCTAGTGGCCGAAATTCGTCTAGAAGCTTACAATATGAAACTGAAGTGGAAACATTGTTAATGCATAATATTCCATTGTAATAAAAACCGATCGCAGCCGCGGCGAACAACTAGTCGCGTACAAGAATAGCGCGCCCACCCTCACTTTTTAACCGTCAAGGGAGCATTTTAAATAGTCCGACGTATAGGGGGTGGGGGTGGGACAGATGCCACTTAATTACTCTGTTTTATTTCTGTAGCTGTGATTTGTGATGTTTTACCCGGTGTGGCTCAGCAGTTACAATACAACCGATATGTAGTGGTTTGGGTTTGATGTTGGCTTCAGATACAAATAAATACATTCATCAGCATTTCTGAATACGAACATGTTTCCCTACGGACCGTAAAATGACCAGAGTTGTCTATTTATTTATTTATTCAAATATGGAACACCAACATTTCTACAAAATTGGGTTTCACATTATTTTGGCTTATTCTGATGCGTGTGCCAATAACTGGCGTACACGTCATTTACAATAATCGTTATTTAATTGTATGCGATCTAAATCATGACCTTAAATATCCTAAAAATTAACAAGTTTATAAAAATAAAATTATAAATGAATTAGATAAAACTTAAATAAAATTATAAAATTAAATAAAGTAAAGAAGTGGTCAGGTCATGTCTAGTTTATATGTTCCAACATATTTAGTAGTACAGAAATATATAATACTAGCTGTGCCCCGCGGTTTCATGCGTCATTGATTGCTCATATGATGATTAATAAATTTCACCCCCTTTAGGTTGAATTTCTAAAATCCATTTCTTAGGGGTCAATTATAACATGAAATGAACCTCTGTGCCAAGTTTGTATGTACTTTGTTGTGTGCGTTATCACCTCAGCGAGAGTAACATTATTGCTCGTACCGCCGCAGTTAGACTCATTTGCAGCATGGCACTACCACTTGCTACATCTCTCATTTGCTCTGGCTGGTCGTGGTTTTAAAACTCTCAGTAATACATATTCAAACATCGTTATATGTATAATAAAATGATGAGGGTTGGAATTACGAACTTTATAATTATTGTAAATTAAATATTATTATATGTATTTTTAACTGTACCTACTTACTTTTACAAAATTAACGTTTATTTATTTTATTTATTTAATTTAGAAATTGGTTTGGAATTTAGAAAGAGTAGTAAGCAAATGTAATGTAAATGTGCTAGTGGGCAAAAGGAAGTGTTGTGTTTTTATGTGTGCTGCTAAGTAATAAATAGTTTAGTATCTGTGGCGCCCCCTCGGAGGTCGTAAAGATACGACTGTACTCCGACTTACACTTGACACTAGCTGCGATGTACTATAACCTACTAGACAGAGACAGCAGGGCGGTGGTGTAGTGGCAAGAATGTGCAGATCACGAGGTGCCAGGTTCAAATACCACGGAGTAGAGATGCGCCGAATATTCGGTTCGGTATTCGGTATTCGGTGTATTCGCCATTTTTTTCAGTATTCGTATTCGGCCGAATATTCGGTTCGGTATAATTTAAGCCGAATACTATTCGGTATTCGGTTATTTGGTGAAACCACTATTCGGCGCATCTCTACGACGGAGCAAAGTTTAGAAAGAGGTAGGGTCAGGTATTGCAGCGGAATTGCCGACTGGGAGGGTAGTTCTCACTCAGATCATGTCGCCGTGCAGTGGCGGGTGTGCTGTCGTGTTTTGTGCGGTATGTGAGTAGCCGGTGGTTAATGGGAAGGAAGAAAGGATGGCAACGCACCTGCGTAGCAATTATTTGAATATCTATGGGCATCGGTACACAGCAAAAGGGCTCCAACTGCACGTTTGCCCCATATAATATAAAAAAATGTGAGGTAATTAGTATACAAGTGGGGAGTTGTGAAGTTTTATTTTATGGTATAGTGCAAACAAGATCGGAGCCATTTTCATGACTACCGACGCCCATAGACATCCGCATAGATGCTATACAGATGCACTGCTCTCGTTTCTCCTCCCACCTCCATGGGCCAACGGCTACTTACACACCGCACGAAATGCGAATGCACAGCTGTTACTTTACGCCGGTCACGTGTAAGCGAGAGGCACCTCCCCGGTCGTGCTGTCCCAATTCGACTGCACGCAAGCAGTGTGGCACTACCTCTTACTAAAAAATTATCAAAGCTTAATAAAGATTGAATGACGTAAACAGCGGGGTTAATAAATGCACTGCCTGCTATAGCTAAGCCCCAGACTTTGTTCCCGTTTCTTCTTTCTTGGGGACACGCAAATTGTTGAAATTTGTAAGTCCATAATCCTTACTACCGACCTTTCTAATTTCCTTATGGGCATTACAAGCCCCCGCACGCCCCCGCAAAAAGCCCTGGAAAAATCGATTTTATTTTTTAAGTTTAGTTAATTTGATGAGACAAATAAATATATTCTTCAAAAGATAAAAATATATTTTCAGAAAACGGTCTTTTAAAATTTTGTTATAATTTTTTTTATTGTAACCTTTTTTTCGGACATTTTTGAATATTTAATTTAAATTCTAATACAGAACTCAGTCACATAACGAAGATTCTCTATTTTTGATACATCGTTGTAATATATATAATTGAGCGTGTCTGTCGGTCGGTACGTCCATTAATTAACTTAAGTAAAACTGCCTGTCGACTAGTTATCAGCCGGTGCTATCCCGCGGCTACTTAACCCACGCTACAGAAGTAGAGAACTTGAGTGTTCACTTACCCAATACACACAAGACGGCCAAGGGCGAGTCGGTCACGCTCACCGGGTTCCGTATTAAGAGAAGACAGAATTACAAATATTTGTTAACAAATTTCAAGTTTAGGCTTGTAACGATGTTTTAGTCATTTAATTATAATTTATAGGTTTTCAGTGCTATGCCTTTATTTGTACAGTTCTTACTTACTTATCAGCCAATATCTGACCACTTCAGGGTATAGACTCTTTCACTCCATTCCATCCGATCGTGGGCGTCTCTTATCAACTCTTTCTCCGTAATAATGGCAACGGTGTCGCCTGCTCACCGGGCATCCACAATAAGTTCTTACTCCCTTCCTTTTAATAAATACTAGCTGTACCGTGCGCGCTGCTACGCCACCAAAAGATCCGTCAGCATGGACTATCATAGCAATATATAAAATTTATTGTATTGACCGTGGTGCTATCTGTCGAAAATTGGTCGTACCAACTCAGGATCCTTTGTGGGCGCATTCATGGTTTGCATGGCATTCACGTTGACATACCGAAAGCAGCCCCACCTGAAAGCACCTCACTGAAGGGCAACTCACAAGACAGAAAGACAGTGTCATCCTAAAAGTGTTTTTTCTCTTAAGGTACAAAATCGAACTGAACCCTAAAACATGTAATTTTGATAGTAAAGGACGTTGTCTAATTGCTGTGACGTACAAATGTGATTTAGAAAATGTTGATAAAGAGTGAATTAGAATGTAAAAAGATGACCCGTCACATAACAATTGTGGGACAAAATTTAAAAGAAAGAATCGAAAAATTTATTCAAGTACCTAATAGGATTATGATTATGTTGGCATTACTTTTGCATTATTTTACAAATTATGTATGTATGTATACTAGCAGTTACCGTGGTTTCACTTGCATGCAATTTACTGAACCTTTCTATTTTTTTGGGGACGTAAGTTAGCTAAGGTAATATTTCTAGATTTAAACTTGATTCTATGTATGTTTAATCTTATTTCATGCACTACATAATTTTTGGCATGAACGATAACAAACATACTAATATCGTCGGCTTACTGCAAGAACCCATTAATTGACATTTACAAAACCTTGAAAAAAATAACAATTATTTCTTAATAACACTGTAATATAAAAAAATGATTTCTCACAGTTTCGTAAAAGACATTTGATGAGTTCTTGCAGTAAGCCGACGATATACAAAATTTCCTATTTATAATATTCGTAGTTATACTTAGTTTATTTGTTATATTAATTCGGAGCCTATCGTAATGCCTCCTATAACCATTATGCAGATAGGATGCAGATATTTAGGTATCATCTTTACATCTTTTCCTGGCTGGCACGATTTTATTTGCCTACTTGGCAATGCGCTACCTCTTACAAAAGAGGCTAGATGCTATTTCAAATTCATTATACCCCATCTACGAATCCTTTTAATATGAAGTTACAAAAATTAATGACAGCAACGTTCGCGCCAAAACCATAGACAAACGTCGCGCCGCTACGCCACAGATAAAAAAATCTATAACCCGTATCTGTCAGCGCGGTTATCTGCGTTCACACTATCAGTTCAAGTTTTAACGGCTTAAAGATTAACTTTGCGTGTTGTTGATTGTTCGTTTTTTTTGTTTTATATTTGACGTTTTCACATGATTTTAAAGGCGCAGCGAAAGAAGGGTGATTTTAACGAATGAGGTATTAAACGATTTTATTATAGAAGATGGCATTTTTATATTTTTCAGTTTTTTTACACGGGTTTTTACGTAACTTTTTACTTATTTTGCTCAAAGTGACAGATGCTTAATCCGATTCTAAGAAATTAAGGGACAACGTCACAACATACGCAAAGAGCCTTGCAGCTCTTTACGTATGTTGTGTAGTACATATTCTTTATTTCTCACTAGTTTCGCCCCGGCCTTTTGGTCCCGTCGTTTTTGTCCCAAAGAAACAATATTTTTTGAGATAACCTGTAATTTTTAAGGCATTCCAATTAGAAAGCAAATTTGGTTTCTGATAAGCATAATGATTTAGTCATTTCAATTAGGATGACTAAATTTAGCCAAGTGTACCAACCTCAGACAGACAGATTTGTCTTGCTGTGCTGACAGCACAAACATCATGTTGTTTACTGTTCGTATGACGTCATGCTGTCTACATCCTAGGTGTTGTAAATTTTACGTTGGGGGAGATTTATAGTGTTTTCACCACCTGTAATAAAGTTATGTGTGGCCTGGTATGTTTTGAGTAAACGCGATCGAATTGAAATCAACATGCGGTGATTTCGCGCGTGAATGGGCGGAAAAAGAGGAAGAAAACGAGCATCAAAAGTTTGATCCCTGATGAAAATAATAGAAATAGAAACAGAAATTAGAATACTGTATCTGGTGAGCCATGGTATATACTATACTACATGGTATGTAACAACCATGGTATCTTTATAACCTCTATGCGGATGTCAGTCATGTCACGGGCAAACGAGAATACTGAGCTAGGCATGAAAATATCTCCGACTGCTCGTTTACCCCCTTATACTACAAACATAAAATAATCCATAAATTTATTTAATGCTCCTCAATACATAAAATACATATATAAAATTTATCACTAAGGTTTAGAAGAAAGCCAAACAAAATCTTGTGCTTTGACGGGCGCCGTCAGAGCCGCCACACTCGAACACCAACACGATATATCACGATGCGATAACTTATCACAACTTGCCCAATATTTGTCTACGTCATAACTCGCACATGCGACTTTAAGAGCACGAGTTAAGGGCTAAACTCGCCAGGGCCCTTCGAGATGTGTCAGGCTGTGAGAGGGTTAAGATTGACACCCCTATAAATAACGGTGTGTTTGTCATTTGTAAGTCGTAACATATTTGGCTCCCGTGTCAAAAGTTTAAAGTAGGATGTTTGTCAAGGGTACATAATGTTGTTTTTAATGGTGGAAATTCTTCACATTTTTATTCTAGCTTCCACTGAAAGTTTGGAATTTTAGCACTGTTATGTGAGAGAAATATGACTCTATGTACCTATATTGTTTTATATTTTGTTATCTAGAACACGTCCACTATAAGACTCTCCTATCTCCCTCCCAGGGTGCGTTTCAACTTTCAAGTCGTCAGCTTACACGCAACGGCTCCCTGCGAAGTTGAACTGGTGGCGCCATCTGTCCATCAAGAATCTTCTTCGCCAGATCTGGCCTCCCCACTGCCACTTCAGCTTGCTTACCCCATGTACCACTTGCTCACGTTCACATGCATATCATTGAATTTGGGATCATGTCTCACACAGAAATACCGAGCATAGCACTCTGTATAGCTTGTCTCCATAAAGATGTTCAGAGCTCTATTAAAACTATTATTAATCACATTATTAATACCCAACATCCTGGTTTTTTATTGGAGCTGCTGTTCGACCAAAAAGTCTACTATTACAAATACGGCTTCTTAAAGAACAAGGGCTTAGAAATCTCTGATAGAATCCTTATACGTCTTCATATGTTGTTAATACAGATACGAAACAAATATTTTTCAAAGTTTTTTAGTGGTAAGCAAAGTAGTTGAGAAGGTATTGAATTACAAATATTTTTATTGGATACGCAACTGACTAATAATAATTTCAATCACATTTCTTTGTTTGGTTTGACATCTTGTTTTTAAATGATTCATCCTTACGGAGAGGCCAGGATCATGAGACCCTACCGCCTCGTCTTCAGTCGGTTGGTTGGACCTAAGGTTTGACCTAATTGTAATGTGCATTGTGGTAAAACTATTTTAACGAATTTTATTGCGGTTTATTTAACCGCGATAAAATCAGTTAAAGTTAAAATAGTATCATTACAAAACGGAGGCTTCATTACATATCTAATACGGAAGCCCCATGTTTACTCCGGGTATAAAACGAGCATGTCTTATTCACGGCGCGCAGGTAAACTCTTAAATATTGTATCAAGTCATATAAACGTATTATTCGAGTCCGATACACCGCCCTAGTCTAGGAGCTGGCTGTGTTATTTAATATGTTCAACTGTTAAGTAGTAAAGAAGTGGTTGTACTTAAGACAAGGTTTCATTTCATATCTGTAGTTAATTAGTGCGCGAATACTTGATATGGTGCGGACATGTTGTGCATATGAATCTAGAGTCTAGATGTATCTTCTCAAAGTCCCTGATCTATTTACAGAATGACACCAAGACCTGTGTTGTGCGCGTTCTTACCATTTTTTGCAGGAGATATTAGCAGCAATATGATGGCGTTCAGTCATCCCTGTTATTCATCCCTTCAGGTTTACGCTTTCCTTGTTTCAGCTCGGAATAAAAAAGAGACTAAGCCTACAGTCGATCATACCGTATGATCGATGTACTTGAACGCCGTCATATTGCTGCTAATATCTCCTGCCAAAAATGGATCTAGATGACTTGGACGCAACACGCCAAATAAATAAAAATAAACCAAAACCATTCTATACCTACTTATAAAACACAGCAGTACATTTACTTAATACATTGTACATCTTCTAACTAAATTTTAAAACAAAATTTGCTTTATTTTTCAAAACCAAACTTTGTTTTCCAAAACCACATTCGCTACATTTCCATAAAGAATAACGTTCGCCGTCGAGGAATACGTCTGGGAGGGCATCAATCAAAATAGTCGATAACGGATTTTCGGATTTCTTTTGGCGGCGGTAGTTATTTACATCTTCTCGTTGGCCCCTTATTCCACGGTAAAGCTTTAGTCTACTTTAAAGCTTTACTTAGTCTTTAGTGGGTAGCATATTTTTACTAAGTAATAGTAATTACAAGTGACATAAAAACATTTTACTTGGTCATAGATGTGAAGGGGTAGGTAGACCTTACAAAAGGTTGTTGTTCTTTCTTTAGAATAGAATATAGCTTTATTTAGGTTATTACTAATTAATATGTTTCATAAATATACACTACTATAGTATTTTATTATTGATTAGAATACTTACTTCTAGAATCATCTACAATACGGCAATAGCACTCTTACTAATTGGTCTATATTTCATAATATTAACTACAAAATCGTCTATGAAAATATTTCAAATACCCTGTCCAATTCCGCGCCAGCCCCTGGACTATCCAGAGTATTTCAGCAGGGCAAACATTTAGGACTGTTATTGACATGGGCCAGGATCTGGCAGCGGATTGTATTGAGTTATTGGTAAACTCTGTGAGTACCGAACACCGCGCACGCTATATTGAGTTTTATGGACTTGCCTTTGGAACATTCATAGCATACGAGCACTTTTTACTGGCACTAGACCGCAACTTTGTCCACAATGTTCATATACATTGATCAATCTATTTTTTGGGTAGGATTGAAGACTTTTGGTATTGGACGCCTATAAGCATCAGCGCAACCAGGTTATGCACTTGTGTTGCTGCTCTTTCCTTCTACGCCTGATGAGCCGTCCAAAATCATAAATATTTAGTCACATAATTTTTAGAAAGGTGTCATTTTGCATGAGATACCTACAGCTGAATTAGATCAACCAACGATCTCCTTGTTTTGATTACATGATATCGTGCTTTATGATTCATTTACGTTCTCCTTGAACAAGGGAAGAACGTGTATTTTTTTATAAGGTAGGTAATATTATATAGGGGGGAAGGATAGGAAGAACATGTAGCTCACGTCATATGTAGTGTAGTCAGTTTACATTGTGGGTAGTCATTAAAGGATTTCGACAGGCAATTTATTATAAAGGTACCTCCTGCACGGTGCACGGATGCACGGCCTAGGGGCCGTACCGTGCATCTCTGACCATAATATCCTGGCCTACTTTTTCCCTCCTTCTCATAATGCTGCCATATGCATGTAAGAGGTGGAGTAGCACGCTGCATGCATCCAAATTGGGCCGACATGCAGCGGTACCTCTCGCTTCCACGATACCAGCGTATAGTGACAGCTGCAGCTGTGGTGTCGTGTTTCGAGCGGTGTGTAAGTAGAGGTGGACGGTGGACAATGGAGGGGGGAGAGACTTGTACGCGGATGTCTATGAGCGTGGATCATGAAAATTACTCAAACTGCTCTTTGGCTCCCTATAATTGAATAAATGATAGGAAAAAATTTATCATGGCATAGTAGCAGACGCTCAACAATAAAAAAATAATAATTCCCGCGCATTTAACCGCCGCCATCTTGTTCTGCTCGCGGCGGTAATGGCGTTTAATAGGTAATGGGTGATCGAGCGCCGGCGATTTAGTTGTTCCGTTGAATTATCGCTTCTGTTGCGTCTGATTTGTGCGAGTTTTACTCGGCCGTGCGTTTAATTGCTTTATTGTTATTGTTTGTTCGAAACGAATATGTTATATTGTGCCGATAGTATTGCTTCGTGGTCTAGTGGTAGGCGTGTTCACAGTGAGGTCCCGGGGTCGAATCCGGGTTGGACCAACGTGTGTGGAATCCTTTGAATTTCTAATAACAGTCCGGAGTCAGGAAGTTGGCGGTGATACACCCCCGTGCCTCGGAGAGCATGTTAAGCCGTCGGTCCTGCGCCTGATTTCTCTCCGGTCACGGTCAATGAGACACTTGTGTTTGCACAAATCCTTGTACACTATAATATGTCCTGAGCATTTGGCTCGTCGCGTCGGCAAGGATGATAATACTTTTTTTTTTATGGTATAGGGGGGCAAACGAGCAGTCAGAGCTAGTTTGATAACTCCCCACGCCTTTCTCCTCATACCTACATGGTCCATCGGCTACTTGCACCCCGCACGAAACGCGACAGCACAGCTGTTACTTCACGCAGATCTCGTGTAAAGTATAATATTATTATTATTGTAGTAGTAACGACTTGTTTGCAAAGAAATTGCGAACGGTTGTAGTATTGTCTGAAGCAGTGGTTCTTAGCCGGTGGTCCGCGGACCACTAGTGGTCCCTGGAAGCTTCTCAAGTGGTCCGCGAACCATACCAATAAATAAGTGACAAGAGTCAACACAATTTTACCCGAGCGCCTCATGTCTTCAACATTATTACCTCCAGATCAATAAAGCAACTGGCTGGTCCACGGCGGCGTAACGAAAATTTTACCAAATGAAGCAGGACTAAAAGGTTAAGAACCACTGGTGTAAAGACTAAGGATGCTATATGATGGGAATACGATGAATATGCTTACTTACTATCTTAAGACTTTGGCTCACATGATGTACCTACGTGTCAAAGGATAATACCAACGTTCCTAATAACGCGAGGGTGGGTCGCCCCAGGGGCTGCGACCCCAGACCCCGCACTCGGGGTCCGCTGGAAGTATTCGTAATTAATATCAGCACATTAACAATATTAGTGTAGCCATCACTTTGTTTCTTTTTAGGGTCCAGTGGTCAGTGGCTGTTAAAAAAAATTGGTCAAAAGGTAGGTAATTGGTGTGATATGTGTGTATTAATTAATTAATCTTACGAGATAGAACACCACATTTGACGGTTTGTAAATTAAATAAAACACAGAGAGACTAGATTTTTGGTACGTAAGGACTTTCCTCGCGGTTACTGGATATTTCGTGGAAGTAATTTCGTGAAAAGGCGGAAATGTATAACAGGAAATCTGCGAAGCGCTATTTGATTTCATACATAACATTCATAGCGTTCGTATCTTTTTATCATTATTGTTAATTACAATAGACTTTACGTATATCTAGTCTTTAGATTATATTTATTCAATTCTTTAGACTACACATCATAGCTCGCTCGACTTTTACAAAACATATTACATATTTCTAGCTGCGGAACCCCGGCCAGGTGTCCCGACTCGCGCTTGGCTCTCCGTTTTTTACTGCATTAATAACCGTGGCCGGTGTAAACACGCCGTGTTATAAACTGCGCGATATTAAGCAATGTACCATTACTGTTGATTTATGTTCCTGCGCCTTCCTAACTTGTTTAATGGTGTTCAGGTTTAAGGGGTTCCGTAGGGTGAGGGGTGGGGATGTTTCAAATGTAAAGAGCCATGGAATATAATAGGAATATTATACCTAAACTAGATCCAGAGTCCTAAAGAACCTTGGAATGATGAAGTAGGTATAAAAATACTTAGGAGCATTATTCAATGGTTAATCACATTTAAACCTATGACACAAAATAGTACCAAAATGAAACTGATATTGATGAAAAAAAATATCTATTTATTCATCAATATTTATATAATATAGGTACTTACTTTAAACTACAAAAACCATCGCATATGCAAAAAAATAGAGATTTTCTTTAAAGCACTTCTCACAAGTTGTTTTTGGAACAGCTTTTACATTCTCCAGCACTGTTTTTTTTAAATTTCTCAATTGTTATAAATCTCAGTCCTTTCATAGATCTTTTCAGGTTGGTAACAGGAAAAAAGTGGAAGAGAAGAGAAACATCGGCTAGGGGGGCAAAAGATTCTACGCTTAATAAGTGCAGCAAAAGCTGCGGGTACACCGTTTTTGCTTCACATATTAACGACCAGGCTGCGCAGTGGTACAGAGCTCGCATAAGCAAAGCATCTTGCGCCAGGGGTCGCGGCTTTGAATCCCGCCGGGGTCCTGGATGTTATTCTATGTATTATGCGTATTTCTATAACAAAAATCTTAAATACATAAAATTTCTTAAATTTATAAAACATATTAAGTAAATATATTGCGTTGTCTAGTACCTACCCGTAACACAAGTCCTTACGGTACTTAGCACGGGGCTAGGCTGACGTGGTGTGTAAAGTCCACAGATATTTATTTATTATTTATTAAGCATTTAAAAAAAGAAAACTCGAATGGAAAGAATTGCAATTAGGCACATTTGAGGATAGTGTAGAGAAGAAATGCAGGAGCTAACCATACTTATTTATAAGTTTGAACTAAATTTTTCACAAATATAAATTACAATTAGATTAAATATTACTATTTCTCCTGAAAAATTAATGGGTCCTTCGGAATATTTTACACTACTGCAACAGATAGAAAACACAGCTAATATTTTTATGTAATATGCATTAAAATTAATTTATTAATTAAACCCACACACATTACAGCACGCAAACACGCATAGCTACGTCTTAATATTATGTTTACGAGTCCGCTCTTTGTCTATTGTTCGTGGCTCATCTTATCTCGGATTAAGGAAGCTGCGGCGGCCACACGCGTCGCTCACTACTGATCTACATTCGCTACTTTAGTGTTGTCCCGTGGGTTTATCCGCGTTAGAACTCAACGGAGTTTTAGACGGTTTTATTTGAAGGAAAAGGAGTAAGATGATCAGGATTGGCTTTGTATAGAGTGTTAAGATGTTTATCAATTTTTTCTGGGCCAGGAGATTGCTTGGAAGGTAATTTTGATAACTGTGTCAGCTTTTTTTTGAGCTGACATACTCTTACGAACTTCTAATCTATTGCAAGAGATGTAAAGTATAACGCTGGTGTTACGCTATCGCAGGATCGGTGGGTTCGTCCGTTTGCCATCATTCTTTTTTATAACACTATTAAAACATGAAATGAATAAGAACCATAGCACCTTAAATATCGACAAAACTATACACACACAAACACACACGCACATACGCTTATAGTTGGCTATTTTTATATTTCATATTCACGTCCACACGAGCAAGTATCGTCAAGTATTATTATAGTATTGATGTCCTTTCAGCCAAATTTCTGCTAAGTCTGTATGGGCGGGACATGTAAAGCTAATAGTCCACATGTGTGTGTTGACACACAGTTTTGTTTCGGATGAAATCTATATGTGTTATATCCAGATCTTATAACTGTGTAATATAAATCGCTTTTGTACATAAAAATTGAGAAGCATTTATAGCAATATTAGTTTTCGCCTTGGCAACATTCAACATGAAAATCTTTTTTTGTGGGACAGCTATTTAATAACTTAACGTTCTGGAGAATGTAATAAAATCGGGTAGCGTGGGTCCCCGACAGTAAGGTAATATCACTCTGAAAATAAAATATCGCTTATTTGTTCATCGCCGCCCACGTAAGACATGGAAACTTATTAAATATATCATTCCCTCCCTGTTTTCGGTAACGCAGGGGAATACCTTTGTGTACCCTACCCAGGAGCCCGGGTGGCTCAACCGGGTAGGTACAGCGTCGGGCTCGGCAGTTGGGTTGCCCCTGGTCCCAATACTCCAACGGGGCACGTCAGCAATCTGACGCCGGACGTCGAAATCCACACTGCCATCTGCTGATTCAGAGGGATGGGTCAAAGGCCCTCCAGCTGCGCTACTCTTAGTCTGGCTTCTTCCCACAAGCCTGTCCGGTATGGGTTGCTCGGTCCGGCATATCCTTGTGGATCATGGAGGCGCGCAAGCCCCACCACAACAAGGTAGGCAAGGCACTTCGAGGGTGTTTTATTCCCCCCTCTCCTCTTCCTTTCAGACGGCAATCCGACACGGAGAGTCACAGACAACTAGCTGTACTTAAACTGTGCGCGTTGCTACGTCATGGGCCACCGGCTACTTACACACCGCACAAAACGCGACATCACTGCTGTCACTTCACAATGTTTTCAAGTACTTATGATCAAGAATATCTTAATTCTTTGTACAGAATGGTGCGATGTTTTTCTCTTCAGACCTTTAGATTACAAAGCAGGTATAAAGTAATAAGTAAAAGAAGGGAAATAAATATAACCGTTCCACATAAAACAAACAGTCACAAAGTCGTAAACAGTTAAACGATCGCTCGCTTAGCAAATATCGGGACGGATGTTGAAGAGTAAACAGGAGTCTTGTGAGTCTGATATTTACAACACTCGATACGACATGTCGGATATATTATTACTAGCTGCGCCCCGCGGTTTCACCTGCGTAACTTTCGATCCCGTGGGAATATCGGGATGAAAAATAGATGTTGGCCGATTCTCAGACCTACTCAATATGCTTACAAAATTTCATGAGAATCGGTCAAGCCATTTCGGAGGAGTATGGCAACGAAAACTGTGACACGAGAATTTTATATATTAGATGTAAGGGCGACAACACACGCGCTACTTTTAGCAGTGGCGATGGGCGATTTTGAGACTGCATCTGCGTTTAATCGCGCTTCGCATTTAGAGTGCTCGACGCAACACACGTGTGGTCGGCGGTCGCTGCATGCAGCTTCGAAAAAGCGACGACATCGCCGATCACCGGCGCTAAAAGTAGCAAGTGTGCTGTGTCCCTAAAAGATAGCAGGCGCCTCTAGCAATATAACGCAGGTGTGAGTTACGAGCAACAGTGGCGTAAAGTGCGTCGCCTGCTAATACAAAAATATATTTTAGAGAAGTATTAATACGTAACAAGTAACTTGCGATGCTGTTACCGACACCATGCGTGTCTATTAATTCATGTAATTTTTATTTAACATGGTTTGCCAGGTAACAACACCACCTAATAGGGTCCTAGACGATGATCATCGTCATCATAGTCAGCAGCTAAGAGACGTCCACAACTGGATATATTCTTCTCCCCACAGAACGGCACAGGTTCCCGTCACAAGCTGGTTGCATCCAGCGGCTCCTCACGGCCGCTCTTCAAGTCCACCGGGACGGAGGCCTGCACGACCGGGGAGGTACCTCTCGCTTACACGAAACCGGCGTGAAGCCGTGCTGTCGCGTTTCGTGCGTTGTGCAAGTAGCCGGTGGCCCATGCAGCTTTCGGGTGCGTCGTCGCCAGCAGTTATCGGTGACGAGGAATGTAGACGCTCATTAAAATATGATTTTTTTTTTCCAGCGACAACTTTGGAATTTTCTTTGCATTTTCCCTGTCAACATATGAAAAACAAGCACACCTCCTTTTCGAAGTGATCCCCGTGGCCTTGAATATTTTACCAACTCTCTGCTCATGCTGCCTCACTCATATTCCTGCGCCAGTCGTGAACACTTTCCGAGTTCCACCGCAGTTTTTATCGCGTCCGCTTTGCTGCCGGGACCTCGGTTATTTACGACCTCAAATAAATTTCGTTACAAAAACTTCACTTTGTCATAAGTTTTTGAAATATTTTAAGAGATAGTGCAATGCCGGCACGACCGGGGAGAGTCTGATGATGATGATGATGATGATGACGATGATGACCGGGAGATGCCTCTTGGCAGCTATCGCGATATTATCTGATTTAGATACGGGATAAAGCTACATCTAGCCTAAAAATAAAATTCTAAAGTCCTAAAAGTAAATGTTAGTACCACACTGTATGATTGCATGCAGCAGCATGCGGCGCGAGCGGGGAGGTACCTCTCGCTTACACGAGACCGGCGTAAATTGACAGCTCTGCTGTCGCGTTTCGTGCGGTATGTAAGTAGTAATGGAGGTAGGAGGAGAAAGAAGGGCAGCGCATCTGTATAGCCTCTATGCAACGCATATGGGCGTCGGTAGTCATTGAAATGGCTCCAACTGCTCGTGTGCCCCTTTAAACCATAAAATAAATACCATTTAATTCTCCTTAATCAAGAAGAATTTTAATATTTACAAGTAATAATCTACTTATCCACTCCCCTCGCGCGAGGGGTGACAGGCGCGGCGCCCGAGTTGGGAACAAGTTCTCACCGCACGCCGCACGCCGGCACCTTCGATTACCGAACTTGGGAACTTCACCAAGTTTAGATAACGGGAACACGCTCGGTTCAGCTTAGCCAGCAGTTACCAGGTGTGTACTTAGCAAGGATGCGGTTGGCCCGACGGAACGGTGCATCCATTATTGTTATGTGACATGGATTTAGTGTTTAATGACATTTAATCCGTCTAGATTAGTTTAAACTTTTGAGTGTGTATTTAATTCAGTATTAAGACACTCCAGGTCATATTAGTAATCTTGAACCTGACTGGGTCTGACACCCAAGTCTGTGTCGTCTAGATGTGAATGTCAGATAACATTAAAGAGAGAGAGAGAGATATATAGAATTAAAATAGATGGACTCACGCCCACGTGATGTTTCCCGATTTTTTGTATAAAATGTGTTTGTTTAACGAGCACGAGCAGCCAGCGCACCTGATGGTAAGTGATCACCGACGCCCACGAACATCCGCAATAGCCGAGGTTTCGCAAATGAGTAGTCAGGCTTGAGATATTTTTTTTTCTTAAATACCTAAGTACCTACTCTCTAGTCAGTGAGTTTCTGAATTATTAATTGTTGTAACTAATGCAATATGCGTTTTTTTTTATGGTATAGGGGGGCAGACGAGCAGTTGTAGCCATTTTCATGACTACCGACGCCCATAGACATCTGCATAGAGACTATACAGATGCGCTGCCCCCCTTTCTCCTCCCACCTTCATGGGCCACCGGCTACTTACACACCGCACGAAACGCGACAGCACAGCTGTCACTTCACGCCGGTCTCGTGTAACATATAGCGTTGCGATCATATTTTGTATTGCGTATATACATAGGTACTTCATGTCAGTCAGATAACAAAACCGTGTATGTAATAAATATTACTTTATTGCAATGCACGTATTGACTGGTGCAACAATATACATAGCCGAGATCGAGGCCAGTGGCGTGCTATAGGAGAGTCCTGAGTCCAACAGTGGACGGCAGTGGGTTGATGATTATGATGATGATGATGATGATTGTCATTACTGATTGCATCCGAATATGGCCAACACTAACAAGAAGATAACATTTAAATGACGGAAATTTAGAAATAATCGGAATCAACATAATACGAAAAGAGAAATCAATAAAAAACAATGAATGTAAAACAGTTCCCAATGTATTTTGGTATCGGAACAAAAAGCGGAAGCGCCGTTCTGTGTCGCGTTTTACAAGTTCATTTGTTCCGGCGGCCATTTTGTCGAGGTAACCATCTGTGAAGTTAAATTGTACCCGCTTACACACCTCAGGCGCTAATATAAGGGCGAGCACACGTTCAAAACTTCCTCGGCCTTGATAGTAATATTTTTTGAAGTAAATCGCGTATCGCGAAGTAAAAAAAATACGCGCGCTCTGTCTACGGCGAAGACCTTACAAAAATCACACATCGGGCGAGGCCAATAGATGTTGTCATTAAAATTCAAAGTTCAAATCCGATTTATGTAAAACTTTTTTGTATTTAAAAAATAAATATCATATGACATGTATGTCATTGTAACCACGGTAATGAATTTGTGCATTAAATCAATAATTAAATTTTACTTTAGTTGTGTGGTCTAAAGCGCACATTTTTTTAAATATTCTAAATACCCTATCCGGGCAAATCTCTCCCATCTGCTGAAAAGAGAGAGGTCCTCATATCGACCATAGTCACACCTAGACCCTCACCCTGACGAGTCTCCTAGAACCTTATATTGTGTTTTGATGTGTAACTTGTTCCTACAGCACTAAATAATCAAAGCCTAGAGAACCGATCAACCTTGAGCCGGTATAGTGCAAATATATTGTGACATCAAAATAACAATTTTACCAGATCTTTAACCACCAAAAATTATAGACTTGGAATTTTCGACACTTAGTGTGCCCCTAAAAAGAATTAAAAAACAGACCTGATTATGTATACTTAATAGCACGTAAAAGAAAATTAATCAAAATAACATTACCTTGGTAACAGTTATACATTTTTAGAGTTTACTTGAGTGAAATAATCTGTTGCATGTCGAAACTCTCGGCCATTATCTTTATTGATAATTCCCTCTTCCCCTCACAGACCACCGTAAACTACAATCAGCTACAAATTTGACATTGCGGGTAGTTTGCGAAAAAGACTCACGAAAGTTTCCGGGTCGTGCCAAATAGACATTGCTGTATTCAGTACAGTTGGGCACCATACAATTTACTCCTAAGCCAGGTTTATTTTTTTACTATCTTTAGGTTTTTTTCTTAGGTTTTTTTTTTATTATCCTAAGTACAGGTTGCCATAAGCGTGAAAACTCCATCATTGTATCTGTTCGTTTAGTGTGTGCACAACCTTATATTTTCTTATACTATTTCACAGCTGACTGCAAACCGCAACTGCAAACTGCAGCTAACCACATCTACTCCCTGCAAGTTCTCATGTGCACCTGCAGCGCCGGCTCCCAGGTGGACGTTTTTCGATTTCCATATAATAAAACACCAGATGTTCTGGACTCTGGTCATGCACCGTCGATTTATGAGTATACTCTAATAAAGGACTATTATTGTTGAATTAATTTATAGACCGTTTCGTATTTCTGTATTTTTTAGTATGTGAAACACCAGTTTTACCCGATTACGTTAGAAAGGATGATAATATTTTTCGAGTGTATGTTGTAAGTTTCTTGATATATAAAAACGGCTTGATAAATTTAAAGTACGAGATGTTGTTAGATTTATCCTGATAACATATGCAGGCATACTTAGTATGTTAATAAGGCATATTCTTTAATTCGATATTACGTGATGTTAAAACGTTAGTCAGTCTTTAAGTTAATATAGAGATCATACACACTCTCGGAACCGTAAGTTGTGAAGTTTTCTTCATTGCCTCGTTCCATTTGGGGGCCACCGGAGACTCAGAAACCGCATATCTGTCACTTCATGCTGGTAATATTTATGCGCCTACCACGTGGTCTAGTGGCAAGCATGTTCAACCATACACTTGGGACCCCGGGTTCGAATCCTGGGTCGGATCAAAAAGTATTATTGGAATTTTTAAATTTCTAATAACAGTCCGGAGTCTGGTCGGCTAAGCTCGGCGATTAGGCTAGTACGGCAATATTATTTATGCGAGAAGTACCCACCTCCACGGTAGTAGCGGCCTAAAACGGCTGTAATGCAGCAACGACACTAAAGTTGCAGTGGAGTCGTGCAGTCGCTGCAGTTGCAGTCGAGTCGTGCAGTCGTTGCAGTTGCAGTTGCAGTCGGTTACACTCCGCCGTTCCCATTATCGCACTGATAACAGTAACACCTCACCTCCGTTACAATTTAATTAAACTTATCAATTACTCTGTTATCACAGAGGTGATAACAGTTTTTAGAAATGGTTCTGTTCACACCTACACGCTTGTCGTGGTGGATACCTAATATAGCATCCTACTAATATTATAAATGTGAAAGTTTGTATGTTTGTTTGTTACTCCTTCACGCAAAAAGTGCTGAACCGATTTTCATAAAATTTGACACACACTAGAGGGTAACTTGGATAGTTTTATCTCGACAGAATAGTTTCCATGGCATGGTATGGGATGATTTTCTATTTTCCACGGGATCGAAAACGCAGGTGAAACCGCGGGGCGCAGCTAGTTGTAGATGTATTGAAGTCTAGTTCACATCCACATCCTATCTGCGTAGCGCTTTCTATATAGTATAAGGAGGCGTGGGGACATTCGGAGGCTTACTACTAACGACGCCCATAGACATCCGCATAATTTTGATTTATAAGTTTTTGATCTTACCTTTATTCGATGGGCCACCGGAATCTTACAAAGCGCATGAAATGTGACAACGTAGTTCTTAGTTTGCAACGGTAGGTCATCAAGGCCAGGTGTCGGTCCAATTTTTTTCTTTTTTCACCATTACTTCCCAGATCGTTTCTGCCCAGTTCGCGGTATAATGCAAGATGCATTTTTAAGCAAGCAAGATGTCGCGTTTTACCAGCTATCCTGATCCGAATGCGTATAACAAAACAAAACAAATAAAGTCGTAAAACATTACTATGTCCAGGACAATATTTTTCAGTCCATTTATATCACAAATAGTAACCCCACACTAGACAACACTCGAACACGTGGCGCTACATCACATCTGATGATCTCTTCACGTCATCTTAATTGTGGATGATGGACGACTTCCGCTCCTGGGAATTATTCAAGTGCTATTAAATTACGTTACCATAATTAAATACCCCCGTGGCGTAGTGGTTAGTTACTGTCACTGTTGCATAGTGCAGGTTTCGAAACAGGAGTCTCTTTTTTTGATTCAGGGAAAGCACTGCCACAGATCCACGGCGAGATCTGATGGGTGAGCAGGAGACATGAATTTTTCTAAAAATAGTATAAGGGGAAAACGAGCAGTCGGAGCCATTTTCATGAATGATGCTCATGGACATCCGCTCACATTTATACAGAAGACCCGCAGGGGCTTAGTCGGCAGGGGCAACCCAGTTGTCGAGCACGACACTCTACCCGGGAGCCACCCGGGTTCCAGGGTAGCGTGCGGAAAGCATTTCCCTGGGTTACCAAAAAAAAAAGTTTGTCCGTAATATGGCAAGGAAAATCAGTTTCGGTAGGTTGCACCACTGTCCAAGTGTAACTTTTGAGTGTATTCATTGACTTTTTAAGTTTTGTAAAGTGGCAAACCGTTTTCAATTAATAAAATTTGATATATTGATTATTATCCCATAAAACAAATTAAATTGATTAAAAAAAGCCCATCTGTTATACTTCCCATTAAATTACACCATAAAAACAAAACGAATCAGACGTCTCGTTAAAAATTGTTGAATACTAGCGCCACCCCCGGCTGCGCTTGTTTGTTTTGACACCACGTTTCGTTTGAAATTAATTTGCCGCATCAATCAGAGCCGCAGATACATCACTGTACAGACCGACAAATGATATTTCCTTATCTCGGAGCACATTCATCAAGCCACTGTCTTGCTGGAAAAATTGTTTTTTTTTGTGAAAAATTCAATTTTTCCCGTCACGAAAAAGGAGAGTTTTCTTCGTCGTAGTTGCTGTGGTGAAATAATTTGTTTTTGATGTAAATATCATTTTATTTATATATTTATATATTCTTGTACACTTAAAACAGTTATATGTAAAAAAAGACATAAAATACTTTGAGTACAAAGGCACAGCTTATTCCAAATAGGAATCTCTGCCAGCTGACCTATTACAGGAGAACTGGCAACTTATAAGGCAGTATCGGGTGTACTTAATATTTTATCTAAACTAATATATATAACTAATGACACAATACATATGTTTAAAATTCACATATGGTGCTATGCAAAAAATAAATACGTATATACATACATAACTATTTATTTATACATACTTAATAAATTAATATATAAACTAAATGTATAATAAATACATAAATAAATATATATAAACAGGTGCTATTAAGAGACTACTAGAAATAATAGACAAGTTAAAAAGTAAAAAAATATTATACTGAGTTGAGTAAATGCTCTTTGACTCGCTTTTTAAAGAGCCCAAGTGTGTTGCAATCCCTAATTTCGTATGGTAGGGAATTCCAGAGCTTGGCGGAAAGGACAGTGAAAGAGTAGGAGAAGTAATCAGATTTATGAACAGGTAATTGAAGCAAGGTGCGTCTATGAGATCATCAATGAGAATCATGTTTATTTTTTGTGTTAACTTTTTAGCAAACAACGCGAAACTTCACATTTAAATTACATTTTTTTTTCCTTTTTATTTCTATGCACATCTTTATCACTCGAACAAAGATCGGCTTATGCTGTTATAAAATTCCCAAGTTATGAAAAAAAAATACAATCTTTTATCGTGCTTACATCGCTTTTGTGATATGTCTCTTGTGGACCATTCTCTTCAAAATTGGATTTGATCTTAAGAATAAAGACATATACTCCAGTCGTGAATCGGGAATAGACAAGACACTGACAAGAACAGACTTTTTGTAATTCTAAACTGCAAAGTAATAAAGGCACATTAAGGGCCGTCAGTAAAACGCCAACTCGTCGACAAGTGCATCCTGCCCGTCCCAACCTACGGTGCGCGGACATGGTCGTTGGCCGAGCTCCAGAAGTCCAAACTCGAGATTTGTCAGAGGGCAATGGAGCGTAGCATCCTCGGCGTCAGATGCGTCGACCGAGTGCGGAATACTACGCACCCGCATCGCCGACGTCGGCAACAAGACCGCCTGGCTGAAGTGGGAGTGGGCTGGACGATCTCGATCCCTTCGAGAAAAGCTGGTGAGAGAAGATGATGAATGATTGGCGAAGTTTGGAGGAGACTTTTTCCCAGCAGAGGGCAAACTTAGGCTGAATAAAATAAAAAAGACACTACGGAGACCCATAAATATCCGAAACAAAAGATATATGCTCACGAAATGGCTACTTGTTGACTCAAAACTGCGGTCTTACCGGTCCGTTTCGTCTAACAAAATAACTTCAATTTTATGATAATATTTTCACGACGAATACGAAAAAACAATACCTTTTGAACATTTTACTTTTTCATTACTCGACTTTGAAGCTTTGTTTTTCAAGCGAGTGTATTAGTACAGTCAATCTGTAATAAAAAAAAATGAAATGGGGAACAAATTACACTAGCAAATTTGACTTGATATATCGTTAGAGGGGCATGTAAATAGCAGAATGGAAGATTGGCGAAGTCTCATCTGTTGCTGATTTAGAGAAAATCCAAAAAAAAATTTTATTGCGTTTTTCTTCGAATCTATGGGTTTTAGAGAAAAGTTTATTTGAAAAAAAATGCAAATGTAGAGGACATTGTGAACTACATTTTATGTTATTGAAGTGACTTCGTAAGACTTGAAATACAAAAAGTAGGTGGCGCTAATGCGTCTAAAAATTGGTTTTTCATCATTTTCGCTAAGAAAATGGTTTTTATTTAAAAAATTTCCCTCCACGAATGACCGGTTTGACAGTTTGTAACATGTCAACTGTCAAATGTCGTTACATTTATCTTGATGGCGCTAGTGATCTAGCTATTAAATTGATATGAGTAATTGGGTATTATGTTTTTCAATTTAATATTAGGTTATTGGAGATTATACAAACAAACCATAGGTCGAGTCTGAAGCGACTTATATGCACACAAAAGTAGTAATACGTTAAGTAAGAAGGGAACCTTGAGAGTGGGTAAAATTTACCCGATTCAGAAGTTTCCTCCAGCGAAGATCCAATGTCCCGGAAGGAGGATCCAGAGAAAGATAGAGAGGCAGCAAATGCCATTTTGCAGACGACGTTGAGGTTCGTAGGAGACGGCTCCAGCGGTTTCTACCGCAATCTGTAGCTGCGGCTTTAGGCACCTGACCCCATTTAAGGCTTCAGAGTTGATCGGGGTTTCAGAGTTCAGAATCTCCAGTATAGGTAGGGTGGGCGCCGTCCTCCTGATGATGAATAGCATGTAGTCCCGTTATTAGCATGACAATACAAATCCTTATTAACTGTATTACATCTAATTAAAATATTTAGTCAGCGTGAGTGTGACAATGAGTTTGCCGCGGTGCAGGTTACAGGCGGGAGCGGGTAGCGATTTACACATTAGCGGAGAAGTGATAGCGTTTATGCGTTTACCATCTAATGATAAGTATATAATGCACAAAGACATAAACATCTGCAGAGTATATACAAATGAATCGTAGAATGATAGATATTATTATACCAGTGCAGTGTCATAAACCACCCGAAACGCGATGTATCCTGTCCTACTAATTATACTATCGTTGTAAATGTTCAAGTTTGTATGTATGTTAGTTCTTTCACCCAAAACCTATTGAACGGATTTCGATTATATTTGGCTCAGGCATAGAGAAATGTGAAAAAATTTAAAAATATTTTTCATTCTGAAAAAAGTTCTTGGTATAGATTTTTTGTGTATGAAAAGTGAAAATGAGGGATTTTTTAAAATAAAATAATAGGATTCTTTTATAAAATAAAAGGGGCAAATGAGTATCGGAGGAACATCGCATAAAGTTCGAATGTCGCTTCTCACCCGGCTTCACCTTCAATGGGTGCCTAATTCTACTGCAGTGCTCCATGGTATCTTACTTCGATTCAGTAACTCTATCTGTTCTGGGGTTCGTGGCTTTTTGATTTTAAGGACATCTTTAGCGGCATTAGGACAAGAAAATGATCACGAGTTCTCGTCATCAACAGCTAACTCGCGGCGCCATTTGTAATACCGCACACACAAACACACTTGCTACAGGTGTGTGCTGGCAAAACAGGTCATTGTTACTTGAGATGCCTGCCTGTTGTTTTTTTCCATCTTACCACGCTATTCTTACTCTGCCGCCAGCCGCTTATGAGTTGTACCACCGGCACACGCGGGCGGAAGGTGAAAATGCACTAAATTACCATACAACGATTGTCCTGCCGCATCCTGCCTCCTGCGTTATGTAATTAATTCACTAATTAATTATTATTCATTCATTTCGTAATTCACTAAATTATTCATTCATTTTGTACGGACGAAATACAATTGTATAACTGAATTAATTAGCACTTGGATAATAGGATTGTTCTAAGTAAGTTTTTGGTAAGAGGTAGTGCCACACTGCATGCTTGCATGCAGTCGAATTGGGCCGGCACGACCGGGGAGGTACCTCTCGCTTACACGAGACTGGCGTAAAGTGACAGCTGT
>LUGF01005164.1:184976-198290 GCA_001625245.1 Calycopis cecrops
CAACCTGAAATAGTTGGCGTTCCGAGACGTCAGAGTCGATAGATGAGGGTACCGGCTATCTCTCTGGCCATGATAATCATAGAAACATTATCCTACTAATATTATAAATACAAAAGTTTGTATGTTTGTTTGTTTGTTACTCCTTCACGCAAAAACTGCTTGGATTACGTAGGATAGTTTTTATCCCGAAAAAATGTTTCTACGGGATGTCAATGGACGATTTTCTATTTTCCATGGGATCGAAGTTTACGCGGGTATCATAAACACTTTCACATCGAGATGTGGTACGGTACCTACGGTAGTGGAACGTCGCCTTTATGACCTCATCCGATCACCGGATATTCCTAGCAATCCTGCGAAGAAAAAAAAAGAAAAAAGCTTTTTCTAATAATAAGAAATCAAGCGTAAAAAGCGAAGTTAAAAATGTAATAACGGTAAACAATAGTATTGAGGGTCCATATTGCAGGAGTTAAGATTAAAGTTGATTGATATAATCTCTTAGTTTTAATTTAATGAGCTCTTAAGTTTGATAATTACTTTAGACACAGGAAAGATTAAGGGCTAAAACAAAACAAGAGAAGCTCCGCGTTTGAAAACTCTCTGTTCTCGATTCTAAGTGCACATGTATCCGGTTGTATCCCAGCATTACGAGGCAGAATAGTTTTAAGAGAAGAGGAGCAGAAGATTTGTCCTAAACTAGCAATTAGTAGTGTCATGCATTCCCGGCGAATAAGGGCGCCAGCACACGCGCTACTTTTAGCAGCGGCGATCGGCGATCGATGCAGCATCTCGATTTAGCGACAACTCCCATCGACTCGATACGTGCCACTCGCAGTCGCTTTGCGACTAAATCTCCGCGTCCGGTGTTTTAAAGTGTGCGCTGGGGAGCGTCTGGTCTGCATCCAGCTTCTAAAAAGCGTCTAAATCGCTGATCGCCGAAGCTAAAGGTATCTCGTGTGCTGTCGCCCTTAGACAGCAAAGACCAGCGAGCTACCTCTCGCTCGCATGATACAACCAAGTGAAGGCTATGCTCTCGCGATCGTGCGGGGTGACGAGGGCAACATTCCTAGTAGCAATATGGTATTCTACACTATTAAAAATATGCTTGGAAATGTTATCATCCTATTAGATAATATTATAATAAACCATATACTTGTCTATTTTATGCAAAATAATGCATGTTTTGTGAAAAAATTGTGAAATAAAGTAGCAATTATTTGTCAACGTCAAAAACGTTTTGTGATCGGTTGAAACTCAGATGACGTCACCGGCAAGTAAACACTATCCGAATTGCCTAGTGTATGACACTTTATTTACTTGTGTTTCACGTCAATCTAATCATATTGCGCCGCCATGACAGTTTGCACTGTTTTAGGCGCGAGTGTAATAACTCAAACTTTAACATTTTTTTTGTTGTTATTATAATACTGATTATTTTCTGGAAATATTTATGTAACGCGTTTAACAAGACATAAAGTATGAAATTAAGAAAAATCAAAAAATTGTCAAATACCCTATTATACGAGTCTGTAAGCCTCAGTAGTCGTCTAAAGATTTCCACTGCGACTAGAGATTAGATAGTGCTTAAAAACGAACCTGATTCTGAAGGGACGTAAGCGCAAAGCGTAGAAAGCGTTACGTGTTATGCTGAACGTGAAAATTTAAATGTTTCACACGGTTTTACTTAGACGTTTTCATCCTTGAATATCCAAAGCGTATACTGCATAAAATAAAAAACACAAATGAGGAGCGGAGTCCTATCCGGGAGCTGGGGGCGGTATAAGCCTCCAGTGGGGCGGGGAGAGGGGGGGTGGTAGTTCATTTCGCGACGAATGAAATTTGTATTTACAGCTCCTCATATCTGCGGGGATGTTTGTTCAGTGGATCTAATAACGTATTGGTCTCCATCTGTAGTCGGCTGCAGGTTCTAGACTCGGGGTGTGGTGCGAGGTGTGGGCGGGAGCGAATTTGGACCATATTTCACTGCATCTACAGGTTTGGAAAGTTTGTACTGTTATTACTTCGTCTTTACTTTTTAATCTGTTTATATTGTTTACCCTAGTTGCTTATATAACAAACTAGGCTAAACAATAATGAATGTAGCACTATCTACCCAAGTAACTATCCAGGTTAAGTCCACCCTTTGTCACTTTAAGGCGCTGGTTAGACTTGGTATAATGGTTTTTTTTTTCAATGAGAAATTTGTTTTAATCTATCCCTGTTTAATGTAGTTAGTTTTTTCGGGACTGATGTTTACTTAATTGAAGCACAACGAGACAAACGAGCAGTTGGTTCTCTTTGTGACTGTCGTGGCATAACCTACGTGGTACTTCCAGGTGTATTCCGTGTTTTGCCGACAGTACAACCACGTCCTCTGTCGTGGCGATCTAATTTGTTTGCAATGCAGCTATGTCTCTTACTTCCGAGAAAAGTTTTGCTTTATTTTAACCCTTTCTCATCCCGTATTTCTCCCATAACTTGCACTCCCATAACACAATATGTGAGCGATAACTTAGTTTGTGTGTTAGAAAAATTGTACGGCGCTCGAAGTGAGCACTCGTGTGTCGGGCTTGCAGCTACACCTCCGGAACAAGATTAGTTTTATATTCTTATTCAGTACTAAGATGGATTTTTATACATCATCACCATCAGCTTAGTTGATAGTCCTCCTAGTTTTTCTGCCAATGGCAGCCAAATTCAAAGAGACAAGCCAGAAGTGCTTGCACTGCATGCAGCATGTAGCCGAATTGGCCAAACGTGACCGAAACCGGCGTGAAGTGACAGCTGTGCTGTCGTGTTTCGTGCGTTGTGTAAGTAGCCGGTTGCCCATGGAGGGAGGCGGATGAAGGGGCGACACATTAGTATAACCTCTATGCGGATGTCTATGGGCGTCGGTAGTCTTTAAAATGGCTCCGAAAGCTAGTTTGCCCCCTTATATTATAAAAAAGTGCTTTCTCCACTTTCTTCTTCTTCTTCTTCTTCTTCAGCCGGAAGACGTCCACTGCTGGACATAGGCCTCCCCCAAAGAGCGCCAAAGGTCAAGGTCCACTTTCATTAAATAAAAAAAACCTTGTGACGTCAGCACTACTTACTTAAAGAGCAATGACATGGTATTATTATTATTTATTTTTTTTATATAGGAGGGCAAACGAGCAGCCGGAGCCATTTTCATGACTACCGCCGCCCACAAACATCCGCATAGAAGCTATACAGATGCGCTGCCCTCCTTTCTTCTCCCACCTCCATGGGTCACCGGCTACTTACACACCGCACGAAACGCGACAGCATAGCTGTCACTTTACGCCAGTCTCGTGTAAGCGAGAGGTACCTCCCCGGTCGTGCCTTCCCACTTTGACTGCATGCAAGCATGCAGTGTGACACTACCTCTTACCGAATTGTACCCTTCATATTTTAACGTGATATCCAAAAACCATGAATCACTGTCACGTTCAGTCGAGTGTGCAAGCGAGAGAGCGGAACAAGCGATAGAGAGGGACTAGTGGCCTAAGCGTAGTAATCACGTAGAATTGTCATCCCTAAACTGAATTTTTGTTCATAAGCGATTGTTTTTCTTAACGTGGCCCTTAAATATCACATCTCAATGTGTTAACTCCAACCTAAACTGAAGGTTTGTTCATAAGCGATTGTTTTTCTTAACGTTTCTTTATGGTATAGGAGGGCAAACGAGCAGTTGTAGCCATTTTCATGACTACCGACGCCCATATACATCTGCATAGACTACAGATGCGCTGCCCCCCTTTCTCCTCCCACCTCCGTGGACCACCGGCTACTTACACACCGCACGAAACGCGACAGCACAGCTGTCACTTCACGCCGGTCTCGTGTAAGCGAGAGGTACCTCCCCGGTCGTGCCGACCCAATTCGACTGCATGCAAGCAAGTGGTCCTTAAATATCACATCTCAATGTGTAAACTCCAAAAATGAACAAAGAGTAGTGTTATGTTGCTTCAACTTTCTCTGTCAGTCACTTACACGGTGGTGAGGCGCCCCTGCAGCCCACGGCCGCATTAGCACCTCCCATCTACAGGATCTAATGTGCTCGACACGATCTTCATTTTATAACATAAACACACCGAATACAATTGCGGACATAGAAATTGGATGAAGTAAATTAATTAATGATTTTTAATTCATTACTTAATTTGACTAGACAACCTATACTTAACTTCCTTCATTTATTTATAAATCCATTCGTCCAAAATGATTACATATTTAATAACAATTTAGTAAAATTGGTAGGTATTCCTGATCTCGATAGTGTATGCTTGCATGCAGCCGAATTGGTTCGGTACCTGTAGCTTACACGAACTTTACCAGCGTCAAGTGACATCTGTCTGCGTTTCGTGCGGTGTGTAAGTAGCCAGTGGCAGTGGAGGTGGTAGGAGAAAGGAGGGCAGCGCATATGTTTAGCCTCTATGTGGATGTCTATGGGCGTCAGTAGTCATGAAAGTGGCTCCGACTGCTTGTTTGGGATGTGGGAGTGACCTCTCCCAAAAGACCTCAGGTAAAACTAAAGTTATAACATGTGTGGACAATTTTTAACAAAGAATAAATATACACGACCAACTCTATTCAACTGCTCGCATGTGTACATGGCGTGCCGTAATTGAAACAGAGACAGTCGCGAGCCGCGGGCTCTCGGTCTAATGCAACATGCATGTCGAGCATTACACGTGGGCGGCGTCGTCGGAGCGGTGCATAGTGTTGTCATTACATATTAAAAGACATCTTTTTTATAGTAGGCAAACAAGCAGTCGCGTTTTGACGACTACAGGAGACCCTATACATTCTTGTTGTCACTTTACAGCGGTGTTTATAGTATAAGGGGGCAAACGAGCAGTCGTAGCCATTTTCCGTCCACAGGCATCCGCGTAGAGTTTATACAGATGCGTTGCCCTCCTTCCGCCTCCTCCTCCACGGGCCACGGCTATTTACACACGGCACGCGACAGAACAGCCGTGTATAAGCGAAAGGTACCTCCTAGGTCGCGCCTGACCAATTCGGCTTCCGGCCTAGTGTTGCTACCTCTCCCGGAAAAAAGGAATTAGATTTCAAAATCTCCCGGACTGACGAGTGGCAGGCGGCGCGCACGGTGCAACCCCGGCGCGGCGGGCAGTGGCAAAATGTAATTATGTAATGTAATGTCAAAAATGCCTTCCGGCCACTGTGCCGGAAGGCAAGGCAAAGAAGTTTTAAACATAAATACAATACAGTTGGCCATAAATACTGTTACAATTAAAAATAAAAAAATTGGACATTTGAATTTGGAAGCTGTCATTTTTACGATTGTTCATTGTGTTTTCTCATTTTGGCGCCAATACAGTGGACAATATTTTGCGTTATTAAAATGGCTACTCCATGGTGGTATACTGATAAAGAGAACAGAATCGCTGTGATTGCTTTACACTAAGTAGGTACGGAGCCAAATGACATTTTTTAAAACTCTCCATACACAAGTTTGGTATTAGTCAAATGTTTGTGTACTGGGTTATTCGTACGTACAATGAGATAGTCAAATGTTTGTGTACAGGGTTATTCGTACGTACAATGAGACTTTCTCTGTTTGTGACAAAGAAAGATCTGGCCGTCCACGTAGTGTTGGTACGAAGTGGTCAAAGCAGTAAGGGAAATAATTCGAATAAATCCTGCATGGAAACAAAAAAAAAAAAGATTTTATCTCGGGAAATAAGGATAGCATCTCTAGAACCATGTCCCGTATTTTAAGACATGACTTAGGATTTGCAGCCTATAAGAGACGCACTGGTCATTTCTTAACTGATAAATTAAAGACCAATAGTGTGGTAAAATCGAAACAACTACTGAAGCGGTACGCAAAGGGAGCTCACAGAAGACGGTACGATTGACAGTGAAGAATTTGCCCATGAAAAGAGTGCGAGTGCCAGTGCTATTGATAACTGGCCTCAACGTTTGAGGGACTGTATTGCAGCCAATGGAGACCACTTCGAATTAGCTTTTTATATTTTTAATTGTTTTATGTTTTCGTATTAAACTAACACACTGTAAAAGTAATAAATGTTATTTGCAATTTAAAAAAATATTTTTTTTGTAACAGAACTTATGGTCACTAAAGACTAAGTATATCTGGTAACAACCTTTTTTTTGGTCTTCCCAGATTTCTAATCAGCGGAGTAGGCAACCCTATGCATGCTGTGTGGCACTACTTACTAAAACTACTCGTACACGTATGACTTTTCATATACAATATATAACGATAGAAAATATGTCGAAGCCGCGATGCTGATGCTAGCATCTATTTAAATAGAAAGCCCATTTGGAGCCACAAGTCAGTCGCAAGCGAGATGGTCCTTCCGCTCTAGATCATTCGAATTGCTTGTTCGACATGCATGCACGTGCACGGTGACTTGGGAAATAAGAATATAATAGAATAGAACAGAAGAGATTCACTGCTTCACAATATACGGGGAAACAATAAAAAGATATAGAAAAAATAATTAATGATGAATGAAAAAAAATATGTTGCTTAGAAATACAGGTTAAAACTATTTTTTATTGTTTTTGTATTATAAGGGGGATAACGAGCATCCGCATGTTGTGATGTTACACGATTATATTTTTTGGTTTTTATTAGGATTAATTGTTAATAGTACATTGATCTTTTCAATATCTAAAGTAATTATAATACAAAAACAATAAATGTAAGGTTACACGCATGTTTGCTCGCTGTCCCCCTCCCTTCTCCGTGGGCCACCGGCTACTACACGTCCCACGAAACACTTACAACTGGCACTTACGCCGCTATCGTGCCGTGTCGATTTGGTTGCAACGCAGCAATTACTGAACATCGCCGAGACAAAGTTGATAATGATGACGCCGTAATAACAATAAAATTTAATCAGTCGCGAACAAAAAGTCCGTGAAAACCCGGAAAAATCCGACACGGACATAAATCAGAAAATTCACATTTAATTAATTCGCTTTTTGTTTTTTTTTTCATTTCTTTCGCCGTTTCCTTTTGTCATTTATTTGCATGCCTCAATTAATCACATTCTGTGTCTTTCATATTCTTGACAAGTTGTTAAATGGTTTGCAAACCCCATGGGGTTTCCAATTTGTTAAAGGGGGTTGTAAAGAAAGACTTTCTCTGTTTTCATAATCAGAAAAACAGAAAAAAAAATAGAAAAATCTACTACGACTAATTGACCCCACAGCAGTTGTCTTGTTATGGTAACCTGTAATGTTAATAGGCCGATATTGTCAATCCTTTATTTTGCCCTACAATAGTACAGTAGTACAAGTCGAAATACTGACTACAGCATTATATATATTGATAAATTATAGCCTATATGTTAGCGAGAACTAATACCTATATAACAAAAAAGTTTCATCAAAATCCTTCCAAAAGTTTTTGCGTAAAAGCCGCACAAGACACAGACATAACTACGTCTTCTACAGTTTTATTATGGGTATAGATATAGGTAGAGAATTGTCGACAACTGCCTTTGGTTGGTATTTAACTTTTTCTGTTGCGGACTTAGAGTTGCCGTCTGTCAAGAACTGTCAACGACAGTCAACAGCTGTTAGCAGCTGTCACCATCGCATCGTTTGACGCATGTGGCACTTAAGAGGAAATGTTTTTACGATAAGACCTGTTATGAATAGGCCTATATGACCAGATGGGAAAAAACCGTGATTTTTACTTTAAATTATTTTTTTTATTCTTATACACAAAACAATATTAGATTTATTATAATCATAAGTAATAACATAAAAATGATTTTAAAAGAATTGTTAAGGAGGTAGATTTTCAGGGTAAAACTGAGACACGGCAAGTTCATGACTTGAATGCTAAAGTTTGTATGTATGTCTGTTATTCTTATACGCAAAAAATATTTAACAGAATTGGTTGGAATTTTGCAACACACGTAGATTAAAATCATTAATAATAAAAAAACATACCCCGAAGACATGAGAAATTCCCTTGTGATGTGATGCTTATGGAAGTGTAGCAAAGCAACCGTGTGGGGGATGATGATGATGATATTTCAACCTTGAGAACGGAAATCACATAAAATGACAAAGAGACTATAAGACCAGTAGGAACATTGGAAAAAAAGACTAATACTGTCTTAATGCATATACCTACCTAAATGTATTCGCTACGAATTGTAATACCTAAACATAACAAAAAAAGCACCTGGAGGAAGGCTTTCCTAAGTCTTTTAAAAGGGTCAGCAAACACAGGCCGATCAACGTGAAGGTCATCGTTTTTTTTTTTTTTTTTTAGGTTGACTACGCTAACAGGCTGAAGGCTCAGTGCAGCCACAGTGCAGCTTCATCTGTATTGATCGTTTTTGTAATCTGTACTTCTGGACTAACGATATAACCTAAAACATGTTTGTTTTCCCAATCATTGTCGCTCGTTTTTAGTACTTTTAAATTGTTACTAGAAACAGATATAAACCTTACCCTTAGGAAGAGGTAGTGCCATGCTGCATAGGAGGAGGTAGTGCCATACATGGTGCATGACACTACATCCTATGCAACGGAATTGGGCCGGCACGACCGAGGAAGTACCTCTCGCTTACTTGATACCGGCGTAAAGTGACAGCGTCGCTGTCGCGTTTCTTGCGGTTAGTGTGTAGCCGGTGGCCCATTTCATCATCTGCGTAATAATCATGCGAATGTCCATGGGCGTCGGTAGTCATCAAAAGGCTCCGATATCTCGTTTGCCCCCTAATGCTATAAAGAAAAAAAAGTCTTAGCAAGTCACCGGGTCTACTGGCTAACACGCTGGTGAAGTGATGGCTATATACTGCTGCATTGCGCGTGGTTTGTGTGACTTCAGATGACCATTAAGTAAATGAGTGACACGTCACTATAATCTCGGGTTGTGCAGATGTTTGGCCCCCTTTGCAGTAAAAGAAACTGGCTAAGTGCGAGTCAGACTCGCGCAACCCTGGTTCCGTGACAACAATGGAATCCTAAAAGGGTTATTGCTGTTTACTTACGGAACCCTAAAATTGAACGCTAACACATAATTTTGTTTTATTATTGTGATAAAACTAACTGTTATTTTTTTGGATTTGTTCTTTATAGTATAAGATGGCAATCGAGCAGTCGGAGCCAATTTCATGACTACCGACGCCCATAGACATCCGCATGTCCTTATATGCGTTGCCCTTCTTCCTCTTTACCTCTCCTGCTACTTGCACACCACACGAAACGCGACAGCACAGCTATCACTTTACGCCGGCGGCATATAACGAGAGGTACCTCCCGGTCGTGCCGGCCCAACTCGGCTGCTTGCATGCAGCGTGGCAATTCCCCCTACTGAATACAACCCCGTAAATTATTTGTCTTTTCAGATTTCCATAAATTGAATGCGAGCAAAACCAGGTGAAAATTTAATAGCCGTGTTATGAAACCATTGCGTTTATTTTTTTATGACCAACATTTTTTACGACCGATCGTTTACAACCTTAACCAATTAAGACGTAACCTCGATATTTTTTAACTCTACAATCGGTCCAGTTTTTGTCACATCGATTCAGTGATTGGAACCACTCGAAGGATGAGGCTAGGCATGTCCGTTGGAAAATCGATTACTGAGTGGACTCGAATCGTAAATAAATCGTGGGAAAATCGATTTTTTTCTCCCAGGAGCAGCGGTTTGCACTGAAACTTCTCTGACAGTGGCTTTTTGCCGACATGACACCCTGACATGTCTCTTCTCAGAAGGCAGATAAGCTGTTTGTATGTTATTAAGTAAAAAATATGCTCCTGACAATAAGCTGTAGCATCTTAAATGGCATTAAACAGTACGCTGCAGTAGTCTGGCGTTTATTATGCCTTACTGCTTTGCATGAACGGGCCAGCACGACCGTGGAAGTGTCTCTCGCTTGCGTCACACTACCGTGTATAGACGGCTATGCTGTCACGTTTCGTGCGGGTGGACGAGGGGGAGAGAGTGAGGAGGGATGTCTGAGGGCGTTTGTAGTGGGTAGGCTCCGACTGTTCGTTTGCCTCTTTGTACAAAAAAGTAAATTCCTCATTTACACCCCCACCATTTAAAAAAGCTGTAATCTGTAACTAAAAGTCGTAGTAAGAGGTAGTGCCACGCTGTATGCTTTCATGAATTGGGCCGGCACGACCGGGGAGGTACCTCTCGCTTACACGAGACCGGCGTGAAGTGACAGCTGTGCTGAAGCGTTTCGTGCGGTGTGTAAGTAGCCGGTGGCCCATGGAGGTGGGAGGAGAAAGGGGGGCAGCGCATCTGTATAGTCTCTATGCAGATGTCTATGGGCGTCGGTAGTCATGAAAATGGCTACAACTGCTCGTTTGCCCCCCTATACCATAAAAAAAAAAAAACTAAAAGTCGATCTTATGGTATTTGACCTTTGAGATCAATAACAATCGATTGGATAATAAAATCGATATTATAAATAATCGATATGAAGATCGCATGCCTATTTGGTGACCTACCTTTGTCACTTGAAGTGTAACTGCTCTTCTTCCCTCATTGCGATAACCTTTTCGGACCTATCCACTTGTGCCTTCCGAATTTTGTCGATTAATAAAAAAAAATGTTTTACTTATTTGGCGTCATGTGTCTTCTTGCTCTGGGTCACAGTGTGTACATAGCTAAAGGTAAGGATAATATTTTAGAAATACAAATCTTTTATGGTCGCCGCACACTTATCACTCGAAAACGGATCGTAACCGTATCACCTCGAGCCGGTCAGTTTTCTTTATTTGAAACTTCATACTGCAACGCACACTAATGGGTAATGTAACCTAATCGTATCGTCTTCGCTTTTCTAGGCGAATCCCTTTCCGAGTTGTTGATAAGAGTGCGGCGACCAATTAATAAGGACATACATATTATACATTATTGTACATACACGGTTACATATTAAGACTTTATAGTCGGATATTAAATCTATTGAACATCACATAAAAGAACAAAAGCACAATTATCATTTATAAAAAAAGAAAACATATTGAACAAAACAAAACTATTATAGTTAAAAAAGATATAAAAAAACTTTAAGTTAATGTTAAATCAATAATGCTTACCTAAATAATAATTAATTAAACGTAACCTTTAATGATTATGATAACTGGAGTTATCATCATCATCATCCTGGTGTTATGTGATCCCTCACTATTTTTTTTTACTATTTATTTATTTTTACTGTTACATTATACAAACATTATTTAGCTAGACATTAGACGTCAGCAAACATGCTGCATCTAGAACAGGAAAGTAAACTTCGCCATAAAAATCCACTTGATGGTTGCCATTCCTTCTCGTGTCAGAACCTGCCAGCGGAAACTCACATATAACGGGGGACAGGGAGCAAGAGCGAGAGGTAACAGGGTCGTACCGGCCCAAATTGGTGCAATGCCGCACGGCACTTTGTTGCGTCGTTTTCATAACAATGTGGATGTTTATGGGCGTCTGTAGTCACGCAAAGACTTCGACTGCTCGTTCGTCTCTTTATATTAAAAAAAAAATAATTACTGTATTATTATTAATTTATTATATATAAACATTTGTTGCCTCTCAATACAGGTATTGTTTACTTAAAACTATTGAACCCACAATGTAAAATAGACTAAGAAAAGATACTGATTGTTTATTTCAAATAGGGAGAGTTTCTACTCTACTGCCACGCCATATAGTGGCTTAAATATGATCTTTTTACATGTAGGTAGGTATATTTAATAGTAAAAGCTAAAACCAAGGACGTTAAAAAAAAGGCGGACGGAGTCTCTTCATACAATAACTAAAACCCCAGAGTAAGCTGACTTTGTACTATAGTATGCCGGAGACGTTGTCATGTTTGACAATTTTTAGAAAATACACGTAATTCGAGATGCCGTCGTATGTAATAAAAATCTGTGGAAACAATAGTGTTTCACATAAAAAAAGCCAGGGGATCACTTTTCATAGGTAAGCAAGGAATATATCCAGCTTATTTCCGCAATTTTATTGTTTTCGTAAATGTTTTCCAAACAATTAATGTTGTCAGACAATTAACATTTTCATTTACCCTGAATTGGGCTAAATATTTTTTACTATTATTGTTATGTTTTCGTTTTGTTTTTCTTGTTTAATTTTTGTTCTTACATCTTGTGTATGGTAGTATTAGTCTCACAAATAAAGCAATTTTTATTTATTTTATTTTTTATTTTATATATCTCGACCAAGCGATAAAAAACTACTTTGTTTGAATTTCGCGCTACGGTAGTATTAAACCATTAAACCACCACAAAATACCTGTCTATAACCGTTCTGGATGGTAAATAACAGCAAATAAAAAAATGTAAGTCAATAGAACTTCAAAAATATGTATTCAAATTATTTAAAAAGATGGGTAATTTTTCTTATGTCTAGTAACCCTTTACACGCGCAGACATAAATACATTGTCACAATTTTAATGCTTCAATATTTTCTAGGCAACATTCCGTCCGCCTTTTTTTTAACGTCCTTGGCTAAAACTATGTATATTTCTAATTTCAAAATTTAATGTCAATATGACGTTATCATTCTTTTGAAGTAGAGCAAGTATTTAGAGCTTTAATCCACATTCAGCTGAAGTGTTTATTACACGTTTCCTCACCAAAACCAAAATCTCCTCTTAAAGCGAAATAATCGCCTTCAAAGTCAATCCGTGCTCACGTATATTCAAAATTTGATCTTGGAACTTAGAAAACCATTCATCATTTATTTATGTGTTAACATTAGTTAACAAAATACTGAATTCTATTGTTGTCACACGATTGATGAAATTTGCTTCAATAGAAAAAAAATCATAAATACATCAATTTTGACGTTACCAGAGGTCCGGCGGGACCCTGGCCTCATCGCACTGCCCCGACGTCGGAGGGGCTGACGTTGGTTGTCGCGTCCTGCTCTCTATAAGACTTCAGTCCTTATGAAGGACTGGAAAGCCGCCGAGGTGCCCTGTTGCTGACAGATCCGGGGCACATCAATAGAGGCGGGCGACGGCACCCGCGGGGTTTTAGTGGGTATTCAGCTTAGTCGCGAGTGCCACACGTGCATCGGCGTAAAGCATTCACCATGACCCAAGACCGGCGTAAACCATTTCCCCGCGAAAAAAAACATTTTTGACGTTCACGTCTATTAATTAACCAATATTATTCAATAACCACGAAAGATAACTTCACAAATAATAGTAGTTTATGCAACTGTCATATAAAGAAGGGTATTAAAACACGAGTTTGACTTTTTGAAACGAGCTTTAGCGAGTTTCAAAATAGTACCTAACGAGTGTTTTAATACC
>LUGF01005164.1:231908-242791 GCA_001625245.1 Calycopis cecrops
GAAAGCGGATGTGCAGCGAAATACACGCGAACTATGTACCTAGACGCCAATCCGAGGTGACGCGAGACCCGGTTTATTGTATATTACAGTTTATTTGGATTTCGTCCAAGTGTGCTGTGCACGCACACATTGGAATGGAAACCGCTCATTTGTATGAAGATAAACTACTGTATATTGTACTCTGGTGTAAGCGAGTTAATATTGAATGTTACATCGATAAACAATTACTTTTACTGTTTTGTTTTGTGTGTCGTGAGGCAGTTAGGTAAAAAAGGCTCTGATTGCTGGTTTTTAGGTAGAAAAGGCCATAAATGACTTGAATCGACGCTCAGATGAAACACATCAGATTAAATAGAGCAGGCGATCTTTGCGTTCGTTAAAATAGGCTTAAAGGATAGAAAAAGTTTCCTTTCCAACCCATAAAATCGGGAAGGGAACAAAATAAATCATACACGAATATATGAATAAACAAATATTTGTTTGTGTTCAACGCTTGAAAATTATTGTAGCCGTCCCTTTAGCTACCCTCATTAGTCAGAAAATATGCAACATTTATATGTGTAAACCCTCAGAGCTAGGGTTGTATGAAATATCTGCTCTCAATTCTACTTGGATGTGTAGTATGTAGGTATTAATTTTATTTATTTATTTTATTTTATTTTGTTCGGAAAACAAACAGTGTATTTTAAGACTACAATTATAAACTTATTAAATAAATAAACTGAACACCATTAAAATGTTTCCACATAATATAAGAATCTAGAACGTTACTTGCTTACAAATGACCAAAGAGAATTCAAAAGTTGTTACTTGTCATTGTCAAAGTCATACAGTTTGAGATCCCGCGAATCAGATACATAATACTTGTTGGTTTGGTGCAAAAAAGGTCTAATTCAGAATGGTCAACCAATTTATTATAAACTCGAGCACTTCGAATGAGAAACGATTTTTTTCTGTAATTAGTGTTACATTTGGGAACATCCAGGACTGAAATACGTCTTGTTGGGCGATTCGGGATTGTAACGTAAATTTTAGACAAGAGATACGGAGAATCAAGTAAGTTTTAACATATTTTTGATAAAATCACTAAATCTCCAATGTCTCGATGTTAGTGGTAAAATGTGTTGCCTAAGACACCTTGCCTCGTAGGTATTGTCAAAACATTACACATTAAGGTATGTATGTATGTATGTATTATGGGCTAGGCGTTGACAGTAACGTTATGACAACTAGATAAGTAATCACGCTAATTAATTAATATATATAATATAGTAATTAATTGGATGTAATTGAATGATTGTAGCTAAAGCATTTGATTAATAAACAAAAGTGGGTTAAGTTAATTATTATTGTGTGTGTACTGCTTACCGACCAAACCCCTGCGGTGTACCTTCAGCCGCTATTTCTGGAGAGCCATCAATGTACGGGCAACGGGATCCCTCCAGACAGGCCTTGGAGAATAGGCCAGACCTCTCCCTGGTGACCGCTGAACTGTCCTTATAATAACGCTGCGTGGTCTAGTGATAAACAGAGATCGAGTTCTGGCGTGGACCGAAAAGTGTTCTAGAGTGTTTCAAGATACAGTACGAGCTGGCCGGACTCAGAAAGTTAGCGGTACGCCCACGTGTCTCGGAGAGCGCGTTAAGCCATGTTGCATCTGATTACATTACGGTTGTGTCGGACTACCGTCCCATCGGGGTGAGGGCATGAGGGAACACGAAGTGCACTTGTCTGTGAAACGTTTGTGTACTATAACGTGTCCTAGGTGGAAAGACGTCGAAATCGGTTAGGAAGACATAGAAAGTAATTTAGATATTTTATTTACAATTTGATAAAAAATACTCAAAAAAAATATTTTTTGAGTATGTTAGCGGGCGTCAGTAACTTCGACTACTCGTTTTCCCCCTTATTATATAACAAAAATATGCCAAGTGTGAGGCGGGCTCGCGAACGTAGGGTTTCCTACCATTACCTTTTACCCGTTGGGCACGGAACCCGAAAAACAGTATACTACTAATATTATAAATGCGAAAGTATGTATGTTTGTTTGTTACTCTTTCACATAAAAACTGCTAAACCGATTTTCATAAAATTTGGCACACACATAGATGATAACTTGGATTAACACAGAATTTTTTTTTAATCGCGAAAAAATGTTCCTATGGGGTGCCATGGCATGATTTTCTATTATCCACGGGATCGAAATTTACGCGGGCGAAACCGCGGGGTGCAGCTAGTTTCTCATAAATGACTTTTGCCAACCGGACCGTGAACCACTCAGTTAAAAGGTAAACAGAACTCCCATCGGTCATTAGTTTAAACTCAACAGTTTTCCGGGAGTTTAGAAAATTGATAGCCTTACAGATACACGCTCTCGCTGAATTTTCACATTCGATCTTCACGGCTTGTGAATTTTCACATCCATCAATCAGCATGATTTAAGTTTATTTTTAGGGTTTAGTTTCGAAAGAGTTAAAACGGGGACTTGTTCTACTACTACAGCTACTACTACTACTATTACTACTACAGGACCGAGGGTGAGGTCTGGTGGATGTATTTTTAATTTAATAATACAAGGGGGCTAACGAGCAGTCGGAGTCATTTTCATGTCTACCGACGCCCATAGACATCTGCATAGTTTATGTACAGATGCGCTGCCCCCCCCTCCATGGGCCACCTGCTATTTACACACCGCACGAAACGAAACGCGACAGCAAGCTGTCAGAAGCGAGAGGTACCTCTCCGGTCGTGCCGGCCCAATTTGGCACTACCTTTACTATGTGTATGTGTGTGGGACTCCCGGACAAACCGAATACCCACTAAAACCCCGCGGGTGCCATCGGTCTTCACTGCGGTGGCCCGGATCTCTCAGCAACAGGGCACATTACTGTTGCAGCTGCTGTCCTGCTGTCAACGGAGTGCCGTTACAGCTAGACGGTTGAAATATTTACAGATAATAATATATTGGAACAAGAAAAAAAATGAAAAATTATAATAAAATCACTGACAGAAACTATTACAAGTTGTATAACTCATCTTGAGTTACCTATTATCACTCCTACGGTATGTGGGCCACCAAAAACTCACAAACCACATGAAACATAACAATCATGTGAGCGAAGATACTGCGAATACTTAAAAGGAAAACGGTTTACATTCAAACACGTTCTATTTTCAAATTCGGAATTCGAATCCCGGTTAGAATCGGATATATTCCAAAATTCTATTTTCAAATTAGAATTTCGAATCTCGGTTAGAACCGGATATATTCCAAATTCAAAAACAATCACATTGCCTTTGTAATTAGAATTAGGTCACTAAAACAATGGAAGCCTCAAATAAAGATGGTTGCCTTGAATTTACCCTGTAAATAAGGTTATATTCGAAATTCGCTAGACAATATGTAAAATATTATCTCCAGGCCCTTGTTGTGGAATTATTAATGTACACGTCACAGGTTTTGCGTAAGTTTGAAAAACATTTACACGCTGTGCCATCATAAACTTGAAAGCGCAAAGGGAGACTGCAGTATTCGCTACAGGTGGGGGGTAGCGACCCCTCTTGAGCCCTCTCGCAGCCTCCTGCCTCAGTAGCCAACCGACCGCTCCGCGGAGCGAATGTCCGGTGACGCGGGAAATTCGGGAACGCGCGTAAAATATTCGAAATTCGAACGACGTTTGTTTTAGTTTTAAATTCGTTCCATATTCAAATCGGTTCCATATTTGAAATCTGTGCAGTGTTGTGAAGTTTTTCAAATGTTGTTGTGTTTTTGTGAGCCGTAGTGATGGATGGGGAGAATCGAATCATCCTCAACGTTGGTGGCATCAGGTAATGCTGCTGTCTTTAATTATTGTGATGGTATAACAATGGTATTTAATGAGCAAGCGCCACGCTGCATGCATGTAGCCGAATTGGGCCGGTACGACCGGGGAGGTACCTCTCGCTTATACGACACCGGCGCAAAGTGACAGCCGTGCTGTAGCGTTACGTGCGGTGTTTAAGTTACCGGTGGCCCATGTAGGAGGGAGGAGATGGAGGGCTATATAAGTGGTTAGCCTCTGTGCGGATGTCTATGGTCGGTAGTTAGGACAATAGCTCAGATTTCCCGTTTGCCCCCTTATACTATAGAAATAAAAGGGCAACATAACAAGAGTATTATATTACCCGGCGACCGTTTAGGGAGGAGCCTGGGGAGCCTTTTTGGGGGCCCTTTTATAGGTACAGAAATCATCTTAAGGGCTTGAAGCCTTACGGAGCCCGCAGCTGCAGCCCCCTTAACCCCCTCTGGGATCAGGCAATGGTAGTGCCTCGCTGCATCCGAAACAGGCCTGCACGACCGGGGAAGTATCCCTCAAGTAGCACCGCCACAAATGCTATGCGACTGCTCGTTTGTCCCCCTAATATTATTTATAAAAAAACCCTCGTAAGCCGGCGAATGTTATACTTTCTGTCTTATCATTTACCACGGCTGGAATCGAACCCCAAAACCAATGGGGATCATGGGAATATTGCGCGGCGAGGTTACAGCGTAATCCAACACGTTAGCTATGGCGTCTAGTGGTGCATCGTCGTTCGCAGTGGATTCATGTAGGGGTGATATAGATGCACCCCTGGTTATTTATATGCATATAATATGATATATCATAGGTAGCCGGTGGCCCATGGAGAGGGGGAAGGAGAGCAACTCATATAATGTGGATATGCGGATGTCTATGGGCGTCAGCAGTAGTGAAATTGGCTCCGACTGCTCGACTTTGCCCTCTTATACTTATACCTCTTATAATTTGTCAAATACCTGCAGCTGAAAATCTCTTTCAATTATCAAGACGATTATGAAATATATTACACTAATCAAAGTTATTACAAATCTATGGAGAGTGAGTAAATGTGAAAGCTCTCTAATTGCGAAAAGCTCTGCTCGCTGCGGCCGGCGAACAAAAGCTTCTAAAAAGCTTCTCCTTAAATGGCAACTAAGTGTATTACTTTAGGGTCATTTTGACTCAATAATAACTTAGTAATATTATAAACGTCAAAAGTATTGTAAAAGCTAATGGATCTGGGTCAAAATTTGTACATAAGTTATTTCAATTAGATTATAGATTTTTTATAGTAAAGGGGGCTAATAAGCAGTTGGATGATAAGATACAGCTGTGCCACATTACTGTGAGCATATAATTTGATCAGCTGAACAATCACTGATACAAGAAGATGAAGAAGAAGCAGTCGGAGCCATTTTCATGACTACCTACGTCCATAGACATCCACATAGAGGCTGTACAGATGCGCTACTCTTCCTCCTTCTTCCTCCACGGGCCACCGGAAACTCACACTGCCGCATGAACACGACAGCTCAGCTGTCACTTTACGCCGGTGTCGTGAAAGCGAGAGGTCCACTGTCGTGCAGGCTCAAAAAAGGATTTAAATACTAACAACTTAGTATTCAAATGCCCGAGTAACCTTGGACAGTAATCTAGCCATTATAGAGACAATTGATCACATATAGACTGCGGACAGCTAGCTTGTTGTTAACCCACGATGTTTTCCATCCATCTTCTTCATTCTTCCATCCCCGCCGAAACTTGATGTAAGGCTCCTGAGCTGCTTACGCAGGTATTAACCCTTTATAGAAATAGAAATAGAATAGAACTTTACGTCCCTCCCCACCTGGAAAAGAGAGGGGTTAATCATCCTAGACCACAAACTTAACTAGACCGTCATCTGAAAGGTCTTAGAATTCACAGAGGCATTAAAAAAATACGCAGGGGTTCACATCTTAGTATCAATTTTACAAAAAAATGTTGTACATATAAAATATCTTGTTTTAATGTACTTACTAAAATATAAAATATAATAGACTAGCTGTGCCCCGCGGTGTCACCCGCGTTCAATTTCTAAGAAATCCATACAAACTTTAACACCCTATTTCACCCCTTAGGGGTTGAATTTCTAAAAATCCTTTCTTAGCGAATGCCTACGTCGTAACATCTACCTGGGTGCCAAATTTCGGCTTGATCCGTCCAGTGGTTTGGGCTGTGCGTTAATAGATGCCTATGTCACGTTTGAGTTTTATTTAAATAGATAAAAGCTGATAATGATAATAATGTAACAGTGTAACTTAGGAAATATAATAATTTTCTATTCAATATAGGTAAACATTTTGAATAACATAAAAATATTAATTTAATCACAACAAAATAAATAGTTGCCTTGGCATAGATTTTGCGGGAGAGAAACCGCTAGACTTTGCTGCTAGATTATTGTAGAGTAGTAAGTAGGGCAAGGGGTACGACTTGGGGTACATTGTGATTGCAGCGTTGCAGATGATTGAGGCCGGCACGACCAGGGAGGTAGCTCACGTCTACACGATACCCAGTGGCAGTTATGCTGTGACGCGATTACGATTAATTAGACGGACGCGGTAAGTTGGGATCTGGCAAGAATGCGAAGAATGCTCTTCACCCCTATGTCGCAATGTTAGGGCGACATAGGGGGTAGTGCTGGGGTGGAGAGCGGGGAATGGAATTTTTGCCAGGTTCCAACTTACGGAGTCCGTGTAGTAGTTTCTGGTGGCCCATTAGAGGGGAAAGCGGAAGGCGGACATGTGCATACCATTAATGCGGATGTCTGTGGGCGTCGGTAGTTATCAAGAGGCTCCTGTCGTTTGCACCCTCGTAGAAGATGTGTAGAAGATACAGATAACATTGTGCTGGTAGAGTAGAGTAGGGTAGAGACCCTTTGGACGTAGAGTAATAATGCCTGTATCCTTTTTGATATTTTTTTTTATAGTATAGGAGGGCTAACGAGCAGTCGGAGACATTTTCATGACTACCGACGCTCACAGGCATCCGCATAGAGGCTATACAGATGCGCTGCCCTCCTTTCTCCTCCCGCCTCCATGGGCCACCCGCTACTTAAACACTGCATGATACGCAACAGCACATCTGTCACTTTACGCCGGTCTCGTATAAGCGAGAGGTACCTCTCCGGTTGCGCCGGGCCAATTCGGCTACATGCAAGCATGCAGTGTGCCTCTTCCTAAACTATATCTATCTTATCTAATAGTGCAAGATTTTACAAATCGCAACGATAGTTTTCGAGAATAGCGCGTCCCAAATAAACAAATCTACAGCTTTATAACATTCGCAGAGACACCGCACCTTGTAAATATGTTAGTTCGAGAATCCTCTTCTTGGCTTTTCTGTGTAGTCATTATTCTAATTATATATAATAAGTTCATGGTTTATTTATTTATAAACACAAATCATATACCAATAAAACACCTCTATACAAAAAGATATAATAATCGCTTTTTGCGTCAATCGCACCAAATAAATAATTAAAATTGTTCGTGTACTTTTAATAACTTGCCGCAAGTTACGTCGGCACATCTGTCATCTCCGTATGGCCTCGGTTGTTTTTAAGCTTCTGTCGTCGAGATTGTATAAAACTTAAATAAACCGAGGTTAAATACGTTACATTGTTTTATTATAATCATTTAATTAATAATTAAATTTGTTTCATTAAGATAGCATAATTATTATTTGAGACTTTCGCGTTCGTTACACATTTTGTTATTACTTTACGGGTTTTAACACGATGAAATTTTTGTTAAAGGTATTAGCAAAAACATACACATTTCCTCGACGTTTCGGCTGAATTACACCAGCCGTGGTTGCGAACCGACTGCCAGTCGGTGATAATAATAAATGTGTACATATAAAAATCTAAATTCTTCAATGCTCCTCACAACCCCTGCATCCTGTGTTTGTTCCTGGATAGTTTTGAAGCTGTTATTTCTCAGCAACGTATTTATTATTTCTTTTCATTTCTATTCACCATCACAGCTTTATCTGTATTGTGTTATGAGGCCTTGAATAAATATATTTCTATTCTATTCTTCACCACTCCAACTCAATAAAATACATTCTCTAACAAAGACAGGCTGTTGTAGAAATAATTTCAGGTGACAAAAGGATTGAACTGGTGTTGTGTAGTGACACTAAATAAACACGACAGTACAGGCACAAAGCGTTCGGCTGAAGCATTTTTTAAATGTATTTTATTGGACCCAGACCTTTGAACGTTCGCCCTGGAGCCGTGACACGCGGGACAAGCTCAGTTGTATTACGTCACATTAGAATATATCATAAGGCTTTGTTTATTGCTCTTTGCCCCGCACCATGACGTTTTTTGTATTTTTAGGGTTCGGTATCTGAAGGGTAAAAACGAGAAGCTGCTGACTGAGACTGCTATCCGTGTGTCCATCTATCTGTCCGTCACTATTATATTTCGATCTATAAACCTTCTTCTCTAGACCTTGTTATATTTCAGAACAAAGCGATCTCGCTGTAACGACGTAATCTGCTAACCGCGTGACGCGGAGCCCAAACCTGTGCAGATTTTATCAGGAGCAGCCCGAGAGTGGCTGGGAGACCCTTGATGAGGTCTCAAGTTGATCGTTAGACTTGATAGTTTAGGTTGAATGCTTTTCATTAAGGGTTGGTTTCACGAGGTTCTAATTAAAGTACAGACTTGTCTATTAGTAACCATTCTGATAAAAAGTAATTAAATTGATTTAAATAAATAAATAGATTGTTTGTACGAAAACACTGCATGATATACACACACGTGATGTCCTCCTAGCCGGTGTTGGCTACGGCGGCCGTCTAAACAGACGAGCCATCTGCGCAGGACATATTATAGTGCACAAGTGTGTGCGCAGACACAAGTGCACTCTCTATTCCCTTATTCTTATATTCCGATGGGACGGATGTCCGACTCGACCCGTGAGAAATCAGGCGCAGCCCGCAGGACCGAGGGTTTAACTCATCGAGGCGCGGGGGTGGATCACCGCCAACTTCTAGACTCCGGACTGTTATTAGAAATTGAATAATCCCCATGACAATTTTCGGTCCGACCCGAAATTCGAACCCTGTCTGTAGTTGAACATGCTTACCACTAGACCACGAGGCAGTCATACACACATACACACATAATAATCCACACATATTCGTTATATTGGACGACCGGCTGGCGCAGTGGTACAGGGCTCGGATAAGCGGAGCATGTTGCGCCTGGGGTCGCGGGTTCGAATCCCGCCTAGGTCATGGATGTTTATCTATGTATTATATGTATTTCTATAATAAAAATCTTAAATAAGTAAAATTTCTTAAATATATAAAACATATTAAATATATTTCCGTTGTCTAGTACCCGTAACACAAGTCCTTACGGTACTTAGCACGGGGCTAGGCTAACGTGGTGTGTTAAGTCCACAGATATTATTATTATTATTATTATTATTACATATAATACATACAATAAATATAACTGACAAAAAAATAATAACACAAGAATATGTATGTTAAATGTTTTCTAAAAATCTTTGATTTGTAACAGTGTATATTATGTTGACGTTCAATAAATTAAAAAAACCGGCCAAGTGCGAGTCGGACTCGCGCACGAAGGGTTCCGTACCATTATCTACGAAAACGGGAGCTTATCTTTTGTATGGGAGCAAAAAAATCATGTTTATTGTATGGGGGCCCCTTAAATATTCATATTATTTGATTTTTTAGTATTTTTTGTTATAGCGGCAACAGAAATACACCATCTGTGAAAATTTCAACTGTCTAACTATCATAGTTCATGAGATACAGCCTGGTGACAGACGGACGGACGGACGGACATCGGAGCCTTAGTAATAGGGTCCCGTTTTTACCCTTTGGGTACGGAACCCTAAAAAGATCAAAAAAGTTAGGATAGGATAGCTTTAATAATTTAGGCTTTTTTCATTTGTGTGGTTAAAAGTAAAGTGTCAGCACGCACTTTAACATGCACTTCAGAAACGTAGTTAGTTATCGTACTTTACTTTTTTATAGTATAGCGGGCAAACTGGCAGTCGGAGTTTTCAGTTTCATGACTACCGACACCCATAGATATCCGCACAAAGGATACACAGATGCTCTGCCCCCTATCCCCCTTCTTACATGGGTCAAATGATCAGTCGGAGTGTTGACTACCAACTCTCGTAGACGTCCGCAATTGTTACGCAAATGCGATTGGCCTTCCTTCCCTCCTCCCTCTCATAGGGCCACCGGAAACTACAAAACGGATGAAACATTACGACGAAGCGGTGACCTAAAAATTCCTTTGTCGTGGCTTCACCTCTACAAATGAAAAGCGAATGTGAAAATTTAACAAAGTGTAACATAAAAATGCTAAAGAGGACTTGGATAGTAATATACGAACAAATATTAACAAAGCTTAGCAAGAGGTACCTCTGCATGCATGAAGCCGAATTCGGCCAGCACGACCGGGGAGGTACCTCCTGTTCATACTATTTATTTATTTATTAACCAACTTGAATATACCGGCGTAAAGTGACTGGTGTGCCGTAGCGTTTCTTGCGATGTGTAAGTAGCCGGTGGCCCAGAGGAGGTGGGCAGCCTATCTGTATAACCTCTACGCGGACATCAGTGGTCATGAAAATGGCTCCGACTGCTCGTTTGCCATATATAAAAATCTTGCTCATCCCGGGCCGTTTCGGTGTCGGGAGATATGATACAAAAACAGCGGAGCGCCGATACACCTAAACAAACATATTGCGGGTAATTACCTCTCCCCGCTCCCCGGGGAGAGCATTACGCGTGTATGGTTATTATGAACCTGGCTCGTGTTATATTTTATACTTTGTTCGGTTGTAATAAGATCACTTGTGGTTCATATTCGTAGACTAAGCAGTCATTGTCATTATCAACGCTTATCAATATAATGCCGAGAATATGCCCTGTAATTAATGCAGTGGTGGTTGTAAAGGTTGCTATGGTAACTAGGTGTAGCTTATGTGAATGTGTGTGTGTGTGTGTGTGTGTGTGTGTGTG
>LUGF01005164.1:260058-272138 GCA_001625245.1 Calycopis cecrops
TCGCTCGTTTCAAGAAATCAAACTCGTGTTTTAATACCCTTCTTTATATGACAGTTGCATAAACTACTATTATGCAACTGTCATATAATGAAGGGTATTAAAACACAAGTGTGATTTTTGAAACGAGCGAATGCGAGTTTCAAAATAGTAACACGAGTGTTTTAATACCCGTGTTATATGCAGTTGCATACACTACTTTATCTTCACTAATGCAATTAATCAATTAATAAAATATTGCGAAACATTAAATTCATGCCTACGTCACAGCGAAATCGACGACATTAAAATTTAACCAATGAGAGCGCAGCTGCAGCGCGCGCAGGGCAAATCAGGAGCGAGCGCGCGCTGTTAAGGATTTTGACATAAGGCTCTCTCACCACTCACTCTTTCTCTCTCGCTCTCACACAGTGTTATAATGAGATTTTACGATATCGATTTGGATATTATAACATCATGTCAAATTGCTTAAATTGAGTATTTTGTTGTCTGAGCTATAATAGTAGTTATTTTATGTCAAGTATTGAAAACATAAGTAGAATGTTACAACATTAGTGTAGATAAAATATATTATAGTTAAGGTACTGTTATGTATGAAAACCTACATTACTTGTGATGTATGAGTTTGTGTAAAGTTACTTTGTGTTTCAATGATGTTGTTCTATTCTATAACACGATGCGCTTCGCTGGCCTTAACAGATCAGTCGCCATAATATCTGAATATCGAGTCCACACACACAAACATTTGTGTACAATAATCCTAAGCGAATATATCATATGTATGCTGAGCTTGTGGCCCTAGTAGGGCTGTCAGGCCAAGGCTCAAATTTAGCGAGAAAAGTTGTCCTGAAAGTCTGACATGGGTTTAAAATAAATGTAGTTTTTTATGACAGTTCTTATTTCTTCTGCACCTACATTTGCTTGACTTTAAAAACGCGCGCGACCTTTTTGGTAAACTCGCCTACAAGTCGGACAGGCTTGACACAACTGTAATATGTCCGGTAAAATCCTGACGCCTGGCAGCCCTAGGCCCAAGTCCAATGTGACGGCTCCGCACTCCCTTATCAAACAGTCTGTGTGTAATATCATACGTCGAAACTCCGATACTCCTGAGATTGACTAGTCGAACCTCAGGTCTGACGTAAAGGCCCAGTCGAACTCCAAGCTGTGACGTTTTTCGGTCTTTGATAGTCCATCTGAACGCAGACTAATTTTAAAGAAAGAAAATCATTTATTTGATCACAATTCAAAAGACAGCAACAGAGCATATACAGAATAACACATAATGCTGGCAACGACCGGGGAGGTACCTCTCGCTTACACGAGACAGATATAAAGTGACCGCTGTGCTGCCGCGATTGGTGCGTGGCCCATGGAGGTGAGAGGAGAAAGGAGGGCAGTGCATCTGTATAGCCTCTTTGTGGATGTTGTAGGCGTTGGTAGTAATTAAGATGAATCCGACTAGTGATGCGACTCGAGTCACTCGAGTCCGTTTGTCAAACTCGTACTCGAGAAAATAAAAAATCCTACTCGAGTGAACTTGCACTCGAGTTACCGAGTGAACTCGTCGCGCCGAGTACACTCGGGTCACCGAGTGAACTCGTCACTCGAGTGACATTTCTACTCGAGTATAACTCGAGTGAGGGAACAATCTTACTCGAGAGACTCGAGTCGCAAATTCCTACTCGAGTCGCATCACTAGATCCGACTGTTCATTTGCCACCCTAAACCATAAAAAAGACCCTAAGATTAATAATATAAAGATTGCCTCAAGGATGTGATGAGAGGTACCTCTTGTATAAATTATGCGATCAACAGGCATCGTAACTCGCCGAATTCCAGTTCGCCCGCATATAACAAAAAAGCGATAAAAACCCCCATATAATTGAAGTTAAATTCCATCGGGACGAGGGGGTGGGGGCGGGGTCCCGCACCACGGCGAGATTCAATTTACTCGGCCACTAACAATAATCCGATCTGCCCGCGGGGAGTAATGGGGGTCAACACCATGGGAGAAGGAAGTTAGAGGAAAATTCACAGCTACGGGCCACGCGCTGATGTTATAGTCGGAATAAAATATGGCTCATATTTTACTTTGAATTTCTAAGTTTACTAAGAGGTCACGCTGCGATGTAGCCGAATGGTGAAGGCACGACCGCGGAGGTACCTCTCGCTACACGATACAGGTGTACAGCTGTACTGCCGCGTCTCCTGTGTTGTATAAGTAGGCGGTGGCCCATGGAGCGGGAAGGAGATAGGAGGGCAACATGGTCGGTGGTAGTTAAGTGGATCCCACTGCTCGTTTGTCACTTAATACTATAAAATAAATAAAAAAAACTACGTATCTCTTGTTTGGACTAACAATGTAATGTAATACCTGAAGTCGAATTTCATTATCGACACCATCTGTATGTTCCGAAGTCCACCACTGCGCTTTTTAAACGCAACTTCATCCCGCGCACTACTTCTTTGTGGAATCAGCTGCCGCCCTCGGTATTTCCTGACCGATATGACTTAGGGATCTTCAAGAAAAGAGCCTACTCTCATCTTAAAGGCCGGCAACGCAACTGCAAAACCCCTGGTGCTACAGATGTCCGTGGACGTTGGTAATCACCATGCATCTTTTCGGTGACCCGGCTGAAAAAAAAATCTGTGAAATTCCATTAAAATCGGCTCCGTTGCGGAGACTGCCAGACAAACGCAGTAACACGATTTTTATTTACTTACTAGCTGCGTCCCACGGCTTCACCCGCGTAAGTTTCGGTCCCGTCGAATCTCGAAGAGTGTCGGGATAAAAGTTGATTTTTTTTTTCTTTTTATAGCATAACGAGGCAAACGAGCAATCGCAGCCATTTCCATGACTACCGACGCACAGACATCCGCATAAAAGCTATAAAGGTGACCCTTCGTCCTTCTCCTCCCTCCATAGACCACCGGCTATTTACACACCGCGCGAAACGCGACAGCACAGCTGTCACTTTACGCCGGTCTCGTGAAAGCTAAAGGTACCTCTGCGGTCATGCCGGCTCAATTCGACCACATGCATGCATGCAGTGTGGCGATACCTCCTCTTCTACCTCCTACTTAGTACCAAATTAATATAAAAGTTAAGTTAGACTATCATGGCTCACAGACACCCTCAATATAGCTAGACAGAGTGCCCTCCTTCTTCCATACCATCAATGGGCCACCGGAAATTCTGAAAATGGACGAAACACAAGATCCTAGTCATATAGCGGTGTTATGTGTGCGGGAAATAACATTATTGGTCGTGCTAGCCCAAATTATGCGCATGAAATTTTATTTCAAAAGCTGTATTTGCCTAATAGTAATAATGATTCTACTGTTCCTTAAGAGACGTCATCCCTTTGACAGGGCTTACAAAACGACCCTCTTTCCCTTTTCCAATCACAACAAAAAGATAACATGTGCTTATCTTGGGAAAATGAAAATCTTTTCATTCATTTTTCCGACGTGTTTGCAGATTGTTACGCCATATTCCATAAGAGTGTAATATTGTAGATTATATATAATAGGGCTGTCGAGAAAATGTTTTAAGGGTCCCTTAACATATAAACATAAACCCTTATAGGGTGACTCTGTCTGTTGAGATTTTCGAAACCTTCAGGTTGAGAAATGGGGCGTGAATGAGTTACAAGCTGAATTAGAAAAAAATGTTGGTAGTGCTGAAGGCTTGAAAATAATAATGATTACGTCAAAAACATAAAAGTGATACAGCCAAGTGCAATTATGATAATTGCCTTCTTGAGTTAGCCGAACAAATAAATGATATTATATTGGCATGTCTATGTAAAGTCGTCTTTGAGTTATGAGACTAAAAAGTGGCTCCAAATGGTTCGTCGGTGTTACAGACGGTGCTGTTTTGTTGGCTTGAACTTGGCTGGACACGCTCCTGCGTGTTTCGATTCTTGGATCATGTGTGAAGCATTCATATCGATTATCTTATATAGTAAAAGAGGCGCGAGGGAGTTAAGTGCAACATGTGAGGTCCGCATTCTATAGATGGTTTTGAACTCAGAAAAGGCAGATTGTGACATCTGAGACATCTACAGAATGCGATCCTCATATTTCGTCAAGATAATATAATTGTAATAAAACATTTTAACAGATTTTATAGCAGTTTATTTAAGTATTTTAATCTATTTTCATTTTGCCCACCCTGTAGAGCCTACTCTAGGTATAATATTGTAAGCGAAAACAGACTCCTCCCCATCTTTAGTAATAGAAAACAGACTTCAACAGGTCCCGTCGACCGTTGTACAGGCACCGACTTGTCTTCGGGTGCTCGGAACGGACGGACATTGCTTGCATTATATTAATTTTAGTTTGAAGGTCACGTAAGCCATTTCTTTTAGATTTATTTTGTTTTCATTTGCCAAAGTAATTGTTACGTTATTACAATTTTACTCGATTAGTTTCATATTATTGTTGTTAAAATAATAGTTACGTAATTATGACTTAATCTTTACTTATACTATACTTTTGTTAAAACGCAATAAATTGTAATTGATGTTGAATCTGTGTTTTTGAGTGATTTCCACTTCTGATTCTCATAATATTGTAATAACTCCGCTCAATTTACATATTCTAAGCTACGTGAATTCCCATCCAGCTGAAAATGAGTAAAATTATTCAAAAACACAATTAAAAACAAAAGTTCCCAATTCCCCTCGTGGTGGCTTTTACGGAAAAAATAAATGCTAACTGGCTGCACCCCGCGGTTTGACCCTCATAAGTTTTGACCCCGTTGAAATGTCGACATGAAAAATAGATCTGGTTTTCTCAGACCTACCCGATCTGCACACAATTTCATGAGAATCGGTCGAGCCGTATCGAAGGAGTATGGTAACTAACATTGTAACACGAGAATTTTATACATGCCTATAGATTTTATGATCTTTAATTTTTGTCTTAAGTCATTTTACGTTAACAGTCAACTTGACTTCGAAGAAAATTTAGAATAACCATTTTTTTGACGTTTGACCTCGACTCAACTTTTTCTTCGTACAGGGGATGAGGAATTTTAAACTTTGTTTTTAATGGTATTTAGGACAATTGTACTCATTTTCCGCTTGATGGGAATTTATGTAACTTTACTCTAATATTTTAGTATAATTTTACAGGACTAAATTATAATTGTAAGATGTAATGTTAGGTATATAAATATCTCTTAGGATCGCATGTAAAGAGGTACCTCTCCACCGCGCAAAGTATCGGCTATGTTGGCGCTATTCGTGTGGTTTTTGACTTCACCCTGCGATAGGTCACAGACACTATTGCATTGGAGGAGACATTTTAGTATAGTGATTTTTACGAATTTTGGAATCCATACATAAAATAAAACAGTGAAATTCGTGTCTGTACATTGAATATATATACGAAAAACTAATTGGGGGTAATAAAATAGTATTAAAACACTTTTCAACGTTTTTTAATTTTTTTATCTGTCTGTTTGTCTGTTTGTCGGATTCGAATAAAATTTTGTATGGTGTATAAATCAACATCAAAAATAGCCTGGTCAACATCAAAAATACTTTAATTGCGACTTACTCCTACAGAAAATCGGAATTTCGGCACACAGCAAGCAAACAATAACAAATCACTTTGATTATAATATTACTACGCTACGCGAACGAAGTCGCAGGCACCAGCTAGTGTTCATAAAAATTGCTATGGACACTACAGATTATTTGCCTTGTGTTACTAGTGTAGATTTTAAAAAGGTTAGATCCTCCTTACGAAATTTTGGCGCCGGCAGTCCTTTCTATAGACACTGAGCCTTTTATTGCACTATTACCCCCTTATTTATAAACAGAATAACTTTATCCAAGTAATAACCTAGTAATAAACTGACATCTGTCAAATTCCATACTTTTAATGTCTGTTTTAATATGGAATTTGACAGATGTCAGTTTATTACTAGGTTATTACTGGGATAAAGTTATTCTATGTTTATTAACAAGGGGGTTAGTGTGTGTGCAGTGCACACAGTGCAAGTACACTTACTGATCCCTTAATCCCCTACTTTTTTGGGACGGCTCATTTCACAGTCGCAAACACAAAAATGTATTGCGGTCAAGCCGTCCAAAAACTCAACTAACTCGGGCAGAAGGGCGTGCAGATGCGTCGTCTTCGGTCATCTTCTCTCGTTTAGCCATCCGGGTTTACATGAGCTACATAAAATGCGATATCTAGTAACATTGTCATAAAAGCGAGAGGTTATATATTTGGCCGGGTCATATCAATTGGGGTACATTTTTTGAAATTGTCATAGAGACTATGTAGAGGTGTCGCCATTCTTTTTTATTCCCCCTCTATGGGTCACCGGAAACCCGAAAGCTTAGCTGCCAATGTACGTCGGTATGATCGCGAGAGCTCCCCGCCTCTTGCTCAATGCTGCAGTACGACTTCTACGAAAAATATTGAACGCAAAGCTGACATTCTCATGAAATTTTGTGTGCCTATTGGGTCTAAGAATCGGTCAACATCTATTTTTCATCTCGATATTTCCACGGGATCGAAACTTACGCGGGTGAAACCGCGGAGCGCAGCTAGCTTTTTATAAAACGTCAAGTCTAGAAGGTTCTCCCGCCGGAGCATCTAGTTATCTCGACTTATGAACGTCTCCAAGTTTTTGTATCCAATAACGAGGACTTTGGGCGGTCGGCGTGGAAATTATATTTTAAATAGAAGTTTGTGCTGCGAGATAACGAGGTCGTTTTACCTAACTAGGGCGGAAAGAGGGTAACGTTTTCGATTGTATGTATGTACATTTCTTTATCCTGCTACAGCATTGACGGATTGTCAGATTGACCTAATTTTATATGTTCTTGATCTAGATTGAATAGTAGTTGTTTTATTATTTATGATATGTCTTACGATTTAAAATCAATGCAATAATGAAGGGTTTCATGTTGTTAAATTTGACCTTAGATTATCAATTAATCAATTAACCTAACCTTGTATTAAAAAAATACAATTTTTATAACTTGTGTATTGTGTAAGCTGGAAACCGCTTCCTTTGTAAAAATTCTTTGGTGCCTCTCTTAGAAAAAAATCGGATCTTATGTAGGCAAGGTCATTCATTCATGCATTGCAGTTAAATCAAACTCAACCAGGGATACCTCGTCAAGTGTCGGCTGTGCGATCGCGTTTTTTGCAGCTTATGAGGGCATCCATGTGGGGTGGGGTGAAGGTTGGGCCCCTATTTGTGGATGTTTATGGGCGTACTTTAAAGGCCCGCTCGTTTTCCGCCTTATGCCGTAAAACAAACTTTTATTACACAGATACTTCTGCTGTTGCTCGTGTGGCCCGGCAGTCGTTGCGAGAATCGACTGCTCGTTTGTACCCGTTATAAAGAACGTGGGCCTCTATTTTATGTTTCAAAAGGTACAGAAGTGGTGATTATTCCTGAAGCAAAACAGATTGGGCCCATGAAGGAGGAGTAGGATGGAGGGAAACGCATCCGTATAGCCTAAAAATCAAAATCAAAATCGTTGTCGCGTTTTGTGCTGCGTATGAATGACCCATTGAAGGGAGGAGAGAGGGGAAAGGAGGTAAGGCATCTGAGGCAATCATAATAACCATGAGGATGTCTATGTAAGTTATAATCACAAGGCTCCAACAGCTCTTTTGTCCCTTTATACCAATGGTTCCCAACTAGTGATCCGCGGGCCACCAGTGGTCTGCAGAAGCCAAAATATGGTTCGCGAATGATTTTAAATTCAGCGGGCGGTTACGCCGTTGGTTGATGTGCAGTGAGTGACAATTTTAATTATACCTATGTTGTGATTTGTGGTCCCTGCTATTGAGAATAAATCCCTGTCCAAGAAAAGGTTGAGAACCCCTGCTTTGTACTATAAAACAAAAATACTGTCTTTTAAATTACATACATACACATACATTTGCCCCTTAGAGTACAAAAGCTTCCCACAATACAGTATGAGAAGTAACAACCATCCTACTCCAAACAGCAATCGTTTTCGCTTGTGAGTTGCACCAAACACCAGCAAGAATTTATTTGAACCAATAAAGCGCGGCTTAAACTTAGTTTCAACGCCGTCTGTGGGAGCGACCCGTTTGCAGTTTCATGACGTAGGCTCTCCATTTGTCGTTGTTGCATAGCACCAGAATCTGGCTAGTTTTTCAATGAATTGGGTTAGAGGTAAGTTGTATGCATGCATTCGAATTGGTCACGACGGGGGCCGTTTGACAGTAGCCGGTGGCCCCTTGAAGGGAAGAAGGAAAGGAGGTCCATGCATCTATACATCAATAAGTGTATCTATGTGGAATGTGGATGTCTATGGGCGTCGGTAGTCATGAAAATGACTCGATAGGATATTATTTTTGTTATTTTTTTTTTTTTTTTTATGGTATGGGGATGCAAACGAGCAGTCGGAGCCATTTTCATGACTACCTACGCCTATAAACATCCACATAAAGGCTACACAGATGCGCTGCCCTCCTTTCTCCTCCCAATGGGCCACCGGCTACTTACACACATTATAAGCTAGTACAGTTTATGTCAGACGTGGTATAACGTGTGGAGACATGAAAATAGCTCCGACTGCTCGTCTTCTCCCCTATACTATAAAAATGTCGAATATGAGTGGTAAAGCACATTATAAATGAATACAGTCTATGACAGACACCACACCTTGGGAATACGTCTTCCCGCTCCGTCTCGTGAATAATTTAAATCACTTTACCCTCACGCAAGTTCAAGTACTTCAATAAAGTGATGCTCAATTAATGAAAATCTAAACTATGATTAATGATAACGGGTCTTATAATTAATAAGCTGTGCCACGCGGTTTCACCTGCGTTTAATTTGAAAGGAATCATTGATGTTCCATATAATGGTCGCGGCACACTTATCAACTCGAAAAGGGATCGTAACCGTATCGCCTCGAGCCGGTCAGTATTCTTTGTATGACATACTGCAACGCACACTAATGGGAAACGTAACGTAAACATATAGTCTTCGATTTTCTAGGCGAGGCGTTTACGATCCCTTTCCTAGTTGATAAGTGTGCGGCGACCATAAACTTTACTCTCCTTATTCAACCTCACAGGGGTTAAATTTCAAAAATCCTTTCTTAATGCTCACTCACATCATTAAAGGAGCAGGGAGTACCAAGTTTTAGGTTTCTAGGTACAGTAGCTTCGGGTGTGATTTGATATGTGAGTCGGTTAGTTACCGTATATATATTATGTAGATTTAATAGCATCATCAAGTGTAAAAGACCCACTCTAAGTCAATAGACCCTGATAAAACCTTCCTAACACACTAATCAGGACCTTAATTAGAACCTTGCGAAACCAACCCTTAATGAACAGCATTCAACCTAAACTATCAAGTCTAACGATCAACTTGAGACCTCATCAAGGGTCTCCCACTCTCAGCCGGTTCCCGATAAAATCTGCACAGGTTAGGGCTCCGCGTCACGCGGATAGCAGATTACGTCGTTACAGCGCTTTGTTCCGAAATATAACAAGGTCTAGAGCAGAAGGTTTATAGATCACTAGCTGTGCCCCGCGGTTTCACCCGCGTTTAATTTCTAAGAAATCCATATAAACTTCAACACCCTATTTCACCCCCTTAGGGGTTGAATTTCTAAAAATCCTTTCTTACCGGATGCCTACGTCGTAACATCTACCTGTATGCTAAATTTCAGCTTGATCCGTCCAGTAGTTTGGGCTGTGCGTTGATAGATGGCTATGTCACGTTTGAGTTTTATATATATAGACTTGTTGCGCCCCGCCGTTTCACCCACATAAGTTTCGATCCCGTTAAAATGTCGAGCTGAAAAATAGATGTTGGCCGATTCTCAGACCAACCCGATATACACACTAAAGTTCGTGAGAGCCGCATCGGAGGGATATGATAACTAATAGGAATAGAAATAGAAAAATCTTTATTTAGGTACACATATACACTGTTATACGTTAAGCCATTTAAAAAGAAAGAGAAAAAAATTAAAATACAATAACTAACATTGTGACACGAGAATTTTATATAGTATATAATATAGAGATTAGAAAAATTTAACATCCTTAAATTTGTTACCGATGGAAATTGATTACTAAATAAACATACTTTTTATATTATTTTTTATCTTGATATAAATTTAACATTAATGTGTGGGGAATGGCTGGTCAGATATTTTCGTCCAATTAGGCGTGAAAGTTTATATTCTATTCTAAAATGATTGGTAATTCGGTTTCGAACAAACCACATGAAACAAAGATGGTAAATACTTTGATTTATATACTTTTATAAACTATTTCCACTTTTAAATTACATTACCTAAATACAACCGGTTTCTATAACATGAATTTCCATTATGATCAAGACAATACATTCCAATTTGCATCAACAATACAGGGTTAGTTTTTGGTCACCGGCCAAATTTTCAGATTTGATTCAGAATCGACAATACATTCGATTTATGAAATAAAAAAAATAAGAAAAATAATATTAAAAATATTTTTGTCCCGTACGAAAATAAATACCGTGTGGGTTACATAATCGATCATTGCCACCGCGCGCCGCGCATGGCTGGGTACGAAACAATCAGCTGTTGAGGTCAACACACTCTTCGGGTGCTAATGCGCGTAGGTATATTTACGGACCGTTTCAAATCGATGCTTATGTAACAAAATATTACAAATAAGACGATAAAATTAAAACACACGCTTGAAATTATGTTTATTTCCTTATTTTTAAATATGGCCAGTGACCAAAAACTAACCCTGTATATATAGAGATGTAAAGGTTTCATATCGGTATTTTTAGTTTAACTTTACTTTTAACTACACTATAAAGCAGCCCTCCGAGCAAAGAGAAATGGCTATTGCTGCATTGCACGTCGTTAGCGTTGGTCGGTAATCCTACCAGAGTCGCAAATGCTATGTCTTCGAAAGTCGTCCGGTTGATGGGAGCTCGGGCACCATGGGGCGGGTTAAGGGCATACTTGCATAAACTACGGTTCGCGCGTTTACGGTATTATCTAAACATCCGACTGATCGTTTGTCCCGCTATAAAACAACAACAGGAATTTGTGCCTTTGAAGGGTTATAGCAGTGAAGTATTTGTTACTATTACAACTTTTTAGAAGGTTTTTAGGTAGGAATATTTTGGATTATTAGTAAGTTTTGTCTGGTGTTTTCTATTTATATACACTATCAGTCGTATAGAGAGTACCTACTTGGCAGAGTTACACTACAGTACATAATCAGTGTTTTTTTATTGTTTACTTGCAGTGTGCCAAAATTCCGATTTCCCGTAGGAATTAGTGATTTTAAGTAAGTAGTAAAAGACGCTTTTGATGTTGATCAGGTCGTCCGTCTAGTAGTTTCGGAGATTAGCCCGGAAAAACAGACAAACACAAAAAAATAAAAACCATTCAAAAGTGTTCTAATACTATTTTAACATCGCCCCCAATTAGTTTTTCGTAAATATATTCAATGTAAAGACACACGAATTTTACTGTTTTATTATATGTACCTACAGATATTTTTTATAAGCAACTTTATATATTCAAAATTGCTATTCCAGAAATACATTTCATACAAAAATATACGTCCTCATTCTGGGCGGGATTCGAACTCGCGACCTCGAGCAACTCGCTGCTCTCTCTGCGCCAGCCAGTCGTCATTTAAAGCCGATGACTGCTCATTTTTTTCGTTGTAGTATTAGGGGGGCAAACGAGCAATCAGAGCCATTTTCATGTCTACCGACATATAAGTTTTACAGATGCATTCCTTCCTCTTCCTCCTATGGGCCACCGGCTATTTACCGCACGAAACGCGACAGCATAGCTGATGATCATGACGAGTTCACCATCACATGCACAGTCCGATCGATCCTAAGCCTTGTTATCTGGAGTATTCCTAGATGTACGTCACTCGCTCTTATAGAAATACTAGTACATTCTCGCGTAGCATATTTTTATCCGACGCCAGTTTTATCTAGATAAAAATATTCGCTGCGGATGTAATTCTAGCGGGGATAGGGGACAAGGGACAGGCGGAGACGGAAAGTGTTTGTAGCTCAGGCA
>LUGF01005169.1:6827-17703 GCA_001625245.1 Calycopis cecrops
CACATCTAACACATTTATTTTAATTTAACTTTGTAAATATTTATGAGAGTAGAAATAAAAGGCTTATTATTATTATTATTATTATAATATTTAAGCGCTTACCCTATGATAAGGTTACCCTATATTTGTCTCTGTTCCGCGCATGCTGTTTTCTTTCAATTTTTATAAAAATGCGTAATTGAACTCAGAGTACGAGATTGAATTTCGTGAGCGTAGAGGTTCAAGTTGCATGCGCGTCGTAAAAACCTATGAACGGGTAAGCTGTGCAATAGGGTTTTCTAATAGGGTTAGTGCTTACACGAATTAACTCTATTTATAAGGTTATCCTTAAGATAGACTAAGTCGACGATCGAGTTAACGGTTTGATAGGGTTTTTGAAAACAAGTCTATAAAATACCCTATCAAAAACCCCTTTAAGGGTAAGCGGTTCTGGTCCCTGGTTCAAACAAGACAAGTGCTACCTGCTAGTTTGTATTCAGAAAATGAAGAAATCTTTTGTTTGTCTGTCCCTATGATATATAGCGACAAAACAAGTGATCATGTTAAAAATGTTGAGACATTATTTCAAAAATACTGGTAGTTGTATTTCATCAGATTCAAATATAATCTCTCTTTTGGAAATATTAAATTGCTACAGTTTGAATAGGGAATATGCATGTATTTTTCTTATATCTTTAAATGATAATTTACATCATTACATTAATGTAAAAAAAATCAGCGTTGAAAGAACAATATTAGGTTCAAAAAAATTGTTTCAAATTAGTAGGCTGAAGACAGCTTTTTAAACAACCGCTATTTTGCCGCGCTGCCGTGACGTCATAAATACGTAAACATACGTAAAACATCATAAGAATAGCTGCAGTGTTTTGGCGTGGTTTAGGCCTTCAATCTACTTGTATTGTACTTAGATAATATAATGCAATAGGACAAGAGATCCTTATTTCGGTACTGCATTGTGCTTATGTGTAAAAATACAAATAGAAATGCACCATATAAAATGTTTTATGGTACCGACTACCGAAAGGTGTAGACAAGAAAAAATGGTACGATATGACCTAGGGATCTTCAAGAAAAGAGCTTATTCTTTCCTCAAAGGTCGGAAACGCATCTGTTGGACCTCTGGTGTTACGGATGTCTGTAGGCGTTGGTAATCACCGTACATCAGGTGACCCAACTGCTCGTTTACCTCCTATGCTATATAAAACAAAGTGGTGTAATATTATGAGTTCAATGAGACAATGTTCTCTCATTTATATTTTAAGTAAGTATATGCTATTTCCCTTGGCTGAGGTACAAGTAAAAATATTATATATCCAAAAACGGCATAGAAGATCGAATAAACACCATATTGACCTTGCTGCTTTAGTCCTTTTATTTCAGTAGATGTTAAATCTGGATTTGCAGCAAAATAGGTCATAATGAACTAGTAAATTTTAGATAGATTGTCTGATTGCCCCTTCACGTAACAGTCCTTTCTTGCAAGTCATTTTGTAGTCAAAAAATCTCGCAGCAAAATGAATTGTGAAAGACTTGTACAAAAATAAATGTAATATAACTTAAATATCAGCTTAATCACAATAAGACAACACTGAATACAAAACGATACACTGAGTAGACAATGATCTTTGACGTCACAATTCGTTCCGACCAATGACGTTACGTTTCACCTAATTTACGCCGCACAATTTTTGCACATTACAATAATAAATAAAAAATATATATAAAAAAAAATACGTGCGCACATCTACAGCAAAAGATTTTACGTATAAAAAAAATCATTTGAATCATATGCATTATATTCCCTATTGTTCACCATAATATAATGCTTTGGAATATTAAACAACTAACTTTTCACATACTTCATCAGTAAAGCTTATTCTATGTGACATGTTAAAAAATATTAAACAGTCTTTGAAATGATAACACATATTATAACAGTACAAATAGAAACATTAATTCGGTTTAAAAATATAGTTTTATTTTTTTACAGGTGAAAATGAAACCCCGACCTTGGCTGGAGAGATGGGAGCGACAGGAGCTTAAGGGAATTTCTGATATTGAAGAACACTTGAAGTATAAAGATAGAATGAGGAGGGAGCTAAGGAAAACACCATGGGAAAAATATGATTTAATGAAACAGTACAGGTTAGTGTAGTTAGATCGAACAAGCATTCATTTTAATCGAGTGTAAACTCATTGCAAAATAAATTGCATTTTTCTTTCAAAGCTACAATTATTAAATATACAGAATGTCCAAGAATTTTTTATGTGGGTAATATAATTTTAATTTGATATAATTATAATGTAGTAGTAAGTAGTATTGAAATACAAAAAGAAAGAAAAAAATATTTCTAATAATGAAAAAGATACAGCATATTATACAAAATTTACTTCCCCTTAACAGAAGTAGGATAACAGCTGAATGTTGTGAAACCGTAACTGTCGAGCGTAACGATTCACTGCGCATATGTCTCTGTCTCTTGAATATCATGTTCGTTCGTAAGGATTACACTCCAGGAGCGTGTCGTAGCTGACATTTTTTAATGCTATTTGTTATGCTGCATATAGCTCTTGTAGTGATTGGCTCAATATATGAATATGCATAGCACTCGCATACTTCGTAAGTGAAGGTACCACGTTAAATTCAGCTGCAATGCTGCATGCTTTACCTCATTCACATTAATAATAAAAAGAGGGATCGCATTTTGGACCACTTCCACAGGTTCCTAACTAAATAGTAAATTGAATGTCTTAATCTTTTCAGGAAAACCATACCAGTTGAAGATCAAAGTGAAATATGGGGGGAGGTCTATAATCAGCTTCAACAGATGAGGGTCTCTCGCAGGAAGATATCCAGAAAACGCACGTCCACGTCCCCCAACTTACAGCTAGGCTAGAATTATAATATACTTGTTTATTTTGTATAGTAGAAATAATAAACATTAAAACTTTTTTTTATTTCTAAATGAGATTCCTGGAATATAGTTATAATGCTATTATTTTTTTTTATGATAATAAGGGGCCAAACGAGCAGTCGGAGGAATTTTCAGAACTACCGACGCCCATTGACAAATATCATTTATGCTCAAAGATTTAAAGAAACTTTCCAATTAGATAACAGAGTACATTGTGGGATATTATCGGGTTTCAGTCATGGTTTAGTGGAGTGTTCGACGTGAAGGAAAGATTTTTGTGAAAAATGAAAATATATTTAAATTTTAAACACTTTATGCTATAACATTGCCATGTTCTATTCAACCAAATCAGGTTATGGTTCTTTTAACAAGACGCAGCACCAGGTCATAAGACTCGGTCCATTTAACCCATTATTGAATGGCGGCGCTCCAAACTACGATTTCTGCTCAGTTGCGGCCGCCTTTTTCAACGAGACGCCGATGTGCGTCCGCCGCACCTCGGAAGGAAACTTTTAGACGCCGATCGGCGTCTGCTGCACCCGGATAAGAATTCGAAAAAAAATTCGTTTTTTTTTTGTTCGCCAACCTTACAGTTAGCTCGTAAATTGTAGACAGATATACGCGGAGCTAAGTAAAAGGGTTTATTTTTGTCACAATCAGTTAAATCTGCTATAGTTAAAACTTTAGAAATTAGTATTTTTGCTAAAAATTATGGGTGAAAACAGTAAGTCAAAGTAAAATTATATATTATAAGTCGTTTTACATTAAATAGTCACCACATTTTATAGATATTCGTGTTTAAATTATTTTTTTTTATTATTTGTTGACTTTGCCAGAGTATACCAACCTTTGGTAACTTCTAAACTACATTAAAACATTATACATATTATATTTTATCATTCATAATTTTAACCCTTTGAACTAAATATCCTTGGTGATTATTATGTAGGCATTTAAAAAAAATACAAGTTCCCAGTAAAAGAAACCTTTTTTTTCGCTCCTTTTAATTTTTTTTTATTAACTAATATGAGAATCCAGCTGCCGAATAAAGCTACTACTACTACAGAATAGAAATCTCATCTTCAATAACAGATTCTATAGTTTAATACCTATTTTTTTATAGTACAACCTCTTGTACTATAAAAAAAAAAATTGCGAACGAGCAGTCGGAGCCATTTTCATGACTACTGACGCCAATAGAAATCCGCATAGTTTATACATGGATGCGTTGCCCCACTCCCCCCTCCTCCATGGGCCACAGGCTACTTACACACCGCACTAAACGCGACAGCAAGCTAACACTGTACGCCGGTCTGTAAATTTATCTTACTCGTCAAACACTGATATTCATATATAGAAATGAGTCACGCAATTAACTCGCAAGTCTATCCATAAATCAAGTATAAAATACCCTCTAAATGTTTAAATCTGCACAAATAAAATGTGCATATAAAAAATTTTAAAGCATCATGGATAAAATGTTACTAACTCCTGGTAGACGCCGATGTGCGTCCTCCGCAATTTATCAATAATATTTGAATTTTCGAAGAGATGATTTCACAGAAACTATGCTCAGTACCTCGTAGCTATAGGAAAAGTAAACGTTTATTTCGCAGAAATTTTTAATAATTTGGATTCTTGAAGAAAATAAACTCATTTAAAATTTGACGCCGATCGGCGTCCGCCGCATATATTGATTTGAAACACGTACGAAAATCGCATCAAGCTGATTAAGCTATAGAAATACTAACTTAGCTCGGATTTTGTCTGTAACATAATATAATCGCTTGTAGCGCGATATTTGCTACTGAAGCTGTTGTTTCTAATAGTTTGGTTCACTGAAGTTTACCTAGATAGGTAGTAGACCTAGATGTTTATAAACGCCTCTTATTACACAGAACGATATTTTTCTTTAAATATTATAACTGCAAAGCCGCTAGGCGTTGACGGCAACAGGGGAAGCGCTCATTGTCGCTTGTTAATACAAAGTGCTGTAAATCCACAAAGTATAAAGAAATATGTGTCACACTTTAACGCTAAGCTAAGCTACGTATTTACTTATAACTAGCTGGTGCAGGCGACTTCGTTCGCGTAGCGTAGTTCTATTATAATAAAAGTTTCTTTCAAATATTCAGACCCGTCGCGTCGGGTGAAGAATAATTACTGAATGTTCCCTAGGAATAAGTGATTTTCCCGCATTAAAAAGGGTAAAATTAAAAAGGTGTTGACCAGGCTTAGTATCTATACATCACGAAAAGTTTTATTCGAATCCGTCCAAAGCCTGGATAAACAGACAAAAAAAATTAAAAAACATTAGCAGTGTTCTAATACTATTTTAACATCACCCCCGAATAATTTTTCGTAATTCTATTAAATGCACAAACACATGGAATTTACTGTTTTAATAAATTTATAAATATTGTACTTGCCGAAACATAACTTTAGTTTAAATTAGTGAAAGAAATAAATTATATTGTGTATTACTAATGTAACCTGGAACGGAAGACTGAATCCAAAACATAGGTAATTGTCTAGTTTGGATGCCAATAGTTTTCAACAAGTAACATACAGGTTCCATTTTTATATAATAAAATTGTACCAACGTTCTATTCTTACGGAAATTGGCTCTTTCTACTAAATTGGATGTAATTATAATGCGTGTAACATTAATATACAATAAATAAATAAGTATGCTTTAAAAGAGACGTTTCATATTCGTACTTATGAACCTTAGATCATTTAGTAATTATGAACCCTCAGGTCCACGCGATGTACAATTGTTAGGAGAGTTATTCAGAACATAAATAGCATAAAATAAGTTGTACCTAATAGGAATAAATAGAATAGGAGTTTGCCTATCAGGCGAAACTGTGTTGAGACTTGACCGATAGATAAGTTGACAATATTAATTTGAAGATGTATGATAAAAGTTGCTGCTTACCTAAAATAAGAACAAAAAAAAGAAATAAGTAAATGCCAATGTCAGTTTGCTTAAAAAGTTCTTTGTTTATCTACAGATGGCAGCATAGTCAACAAAATTTTAAACCAGTTTGTAAGCCCGCAGTATGTGCAGATTGCAGTAATACATTTTATAGTATACGTGATACGATATTGATACGACTCCGCCACGACATTTTATAAATATTCATTTTCGCCATGTTTTCATAATAATTGTCATTTGTATGAATTAAAAATATGTATAATTTTAATGATTTTTATTTAAACATAACAGGATAAGGTAAATGGTTACAGACAACAAAGTTCTCACAATAATATCGCATTCTGTAAAGAAGACGAGATAAAATGCAGTCTATGCGTGCGTGTTGACTTACGTGCAGTTCGATCTATGAGTTTTATTGGTATTATTGTGATAAAATTCTATTGAAACTTAATGTTACGTGTCTCACAAAAGTGCTTACCGTTTAGTGTTGGATTGTATCTTAGCAGTTCATAGAAATAAAAGTTTATTTTCACTTTGTGAATTATTGTTGCATTCTCCACCTGTCGCCGGGTAAGTACAAGGAACAAGTAGTTCAGTTTATCATTTGCATAATTTTTCATAATTTACTTGAATGGAAAACACATATTTTACTTTTTAGTTGCATACTTCTGTGAATCAAGCTTGTAATGGAACATAATTGGAATCAAAACACATTGCAACGGTACATAATTAGTGATAGCTGTTTATCGATTTGCAAAAATACACTAAAACCTCACAGTGACATAAACATGGAACGTACCTACATTCTGTTTGAGAAATATTTTGATTCATTATTTGTAGTTATTTTCAAATTAAGTAATTAGGAAGTTTATTACTGTCGACTTTGTTTTGTATCAGTATAAGAAAGAAAATTGAATGAAAACTATTACTATGTACAAGGTTTCAACTATGTAACTTGTTTAAATGTAGAATATTAATACCTATTATTTAATCTTCTATTTTATGTTCACACTATAACATTGTAATGGGATTATATGACAACCTGAAGACCCCGAATTCCACAAAAACAGCTTAAATGATGTTCCTAATTTTTTATTTATCTATTTTTTTAGTATGAATTCAATCTATTAGTTAGTTGTGAATATTATATAATTAAGTTACTTGGTAATTGATATATTATAACTATGGATAATATACTTGTGCTTTGCAAAGTAGCAGAACTACTTACTTTATTTTTTTATCTTATTACTGCTAACTTATGTAATACAAGTATAGAATGAAAAGAGTTTCTTTATTGCGCACATTTGAAAATGTTACAGACAATGCATATAAAGAAGCAATAAAATATGATAAACACTTACAAAGGCCGCCTTATACTTTAGAGCAATTTCTTCCAGGCAACAAAGAAGGCTATCAGCAGTCACTTTACACAGGTTTTGTGTAAGGAAGAGGTACAGTAATGCAGCATGGCACTACCTTTTACAAAATATGATCTTTCTATGCTTCTCAGACTTGATATTTAAGACTTATACTTTGTACAATTAATTGTAAGTTGTGATGTAACTTTTCTGATAATATTTATTATTACTATTTATTATTTATTACTGTATTATTCTGTATAAGCATATTAATATCTGTTATGTGGATTTATCATACTGCAATAGCCTGATGCTAAATATAAAAACAATTGCAGATATAAATTGAATGTTTATTATATATTAAATATATATACATACACCTCTCTCACACAATAGTAAGAAGAGACCTTGTCTATTATCACATAATATAAGGTATTGAACCTGATCAACATTCAAAAATCTTCGCTTTGAATAAAATGCTATGGTCTGGACTCAGGAGTACTGCAGAGGACGCCGGAATGAAATGAAATGCTGTAAAAGATGTTTTTCCGTAACATTTCTTTTTACGTAAGAATTTTTTTTAACAAATGATTAATTTTTGAATGGAAGAGTATAGATAGAAAATGCGAATGTGGATGTAAGTAGGCACCGACAAAATACGCGTTTTATGACTTCTTATGCAGGTATATGAGTGTGTGTGAAAGAACTTAAGAAGAAAAGACTACCAACTTTAAAGTAGGCAATACAAAAATACTTAAAAGTAATTCTTCAATTAACTTTGCAATATTGACAGTTAATTTTTACCTAGTACTAACGTTTAATTTCTTTTGTAATCGCACCAAAATATTAATTTGTGTACCTAAAATTGCAACAAAGGTTGAAATTGGTAAGAGGTAGTGCCACACTGCATGCTTACATGCAGTCGAATTGGGCCGGCACGACCGGCGTGCCGGCCCAATGACCGGGGAGGTACCTCTCGCTTACACGAGACTGGCGTAAAGTGACAGCTGTGCTGTCGCGTTTCGTGCGGTGTGTAAGTATCCGGTGGTCCATGGAGGTGGGAGGAGAAAGGAGGGCAGCGCATCTGTATAGCCTCTATGCGGATGTTTGTGGGCGTCGGTAGTCATGAAAATGGCTCCTGCTGCTCGTTTGCCCTCCTATATCATAAAAAAAAAAAAATTACATTCCGGTTGCTGCTTATAGGAAACTAGCTGTGCCCGCGGTTTCACCCGCGTCACACAATTAATAAACTTCACCCCCCTATTTCACCCCTTCACGTTGCTAAAGATCATCAACACATGATCAAACGCATAGTTTACGATTCTTTAAAGATAATGAAGTTATCTATATATAAGCTATTTATCAGATAAACATTCATTTCTATAGATATAGATTGATTTGACATCGACATCCGATTATGGTGAGATCAAAAAAAAATACGATTATTAAAAATATACAGTACAAAAGTCTAATAAATTCTAACACATTTTCTCTATCATGGTCTTCATACTCACACAACTTTCATACATTTTTCCAATGTAAGTGTGTATGGAATGCACAACAACGGTGCCAGTAGGGATTATCGGTGAGTAACCTCTCCACGTGTATTCTATTTTGACTGCCTACGAGCTAAGATAGGGTGTCGCCATGTTTGACGACGTAAGCCGATAAAAGGAAATCACAGGTAATCAAAACTGTCATGATGGATGTTTATTCGTTCGCCGCTTTTGTGGGGTTTTCTACTTCGGAGGTTTTAGGGTTCGCGATGTGAAAAAATCTGTGACAAAATTGTGTGAAACAGTATCTTGACGAGAATGATACGCGCTGTCGTTGATGTCTCTTGCGTACCTTATGAACTTGACTACCCATATAAATTCCTTGTTAAGGAATAAACCAGTCGTCCCAAAAGAGTAAGAGCTAACACAGTTTTTATTGCCTGATCTCTTGAAAGAGGAAGGAGAAGAAGTAGAGATAATGACAATCGGTAACCCACATTCTCACGACGCGCACGAAAGCATAACCATCACTTGACACCAGTGTTACGTTAAAAGAGGCACATCTTCCGAATCGTTTCGGCCCACGGTTCTGCTTCAGATAATATATATAATAGATATAGATAATAATATTCCTGTTGGTGAGAGATCCCCGGTTACTATCGGCGGTCGATTTTTTTTTAATGACAAATCGGTGCTGTGGATAAGCATACAGACTAAGTCGGGCGACGAGTCTAGAAATTATGGTCGAAAGAGGAATAAAACAGATAGCAGATGCGGGATTTTATTAGAGTACGAGTACTAGCGGACGCCCGCAACTTCGTTTACGTGAACCCTTTTTTTTACCGCAGTCAGTTAAAAAGTATTCTATAGCCTCCTTCGCTAAATGTACTAACTTATACTGAAATAATTTTTCAAATCGGATCAGTACCTAGTTGCAGAGATTAGTGCGTTCAAACAAACAAACAAAAAAACAAACTCTTCAGCTTTATATTGTTACTAGCTACGACCGTGGTTTTACCCGCGTAAATTTCGATCCCGTGGAAAATAGAAAATCATCCCATGGTATCCTATAGGAACATTTTCTCAGGATAAAAACTCATGTCAAATTTCATGTAAAGCGGTTCACCAGGAGTAACAAACAAGTAAACAAACAAACAAACATACATACAAACCTTCGCTTTATAATATTAGTAGGATAAGTATAGATTTCACTCTCATGCTTACTTCTACTGTTGTAAATACAACCATTGAATCCCACAGGATTAGAGGCAGTGCTTAAAAGAATTTCTTTAATTAAAGGAATTGTTCTACGTGTAGAACTTATGTCTTTAAAGTGTAAGGGGTCAAACGAGCAATCGGAGCCCTTTTACGACTTTTACTCATCTCCTCCAATGAGAACACAGAAACCGGAGACTTGCAAACTTCATCTCCCCGGTAGTGCCTGCCCAAGTCAGCTACAGCGCTGCAGAGACAGGTAGCCCTGTCTCATACTAGCACAGATTAATAAACTTAATACTAGTATAAACTTTAATAACGTTTATAGAACTTATGTGAATCCCTATGACCATTAATACGTGATAATAGTTAATCTGTAGCAATTTATTATTAAAACCTTAAACCTGCAGGTTTAATTTATTTAAATTAGCTGCGGTGTCGCGGAAGAAAACGATTTAATGCTGCTGTGGCTTGGTTACGGATGGCCCGGATATCTGGCCGTTTGGAGCGCGTTGAATGATGCCTGTGGATTATTGTGGAGGAAGAAAGAAAGAAAGAAAGAAAGAAAATATTCTTTATTGTGCACATAAACAAACATAGACAAATAAGTATAGGTAAAAATTTCCATACAATGTTATGAGGAAGATAGTAGCTGTGGTGAACAGCTACTATCTTCCTCCACAAGAACAACGATTAGTTGAAAATTACGTTCTTGTTACGTAGTTGCATAAGCACAGGGTGGGAACTGGCAAGTCGGCAGAATGCCATGGAGTTCGGGTCTAAAGGCCCCCCGGAGAGCCCCACCTAGGATTTCCATGAGTCCCTAATGATGTATGCTGTTGAAGAAAAAGCTTGTCAGCATTGTACATTGAGCTACCGGGGCCCCATCCGAGGCTTTGAGGATCCCCATAGATATATTTACGCCACTGTTGGTGTAAATGCTGTCTTTGA
>LUGF01005169.1:35908-47623 GCA_001625245.1 Calycopis cecrops
AAAATTGAAGCGACTATCTAGAGTGACACCCAGGTACTTGACGGAGAGTACCCGGGGGATGACTTGACCGTATAAAGAGACGGGGGGCATGATACGAGCCGGTCTCGTTTGTTTGAATGTTATAATTATGCTCTTGATTGGTTCCAGAGCATCTCACAACCTCCGAAAGCGTAATGAATTATGCATGTAGAGCGACAGTTAGTTCGGTTCTCATGCTCATTAACAAGTGCTGACATTTTACCGTACATACACACACAGAATCCGTATTTAAATATATTGACCATAAAGATACAGTTACGATGTCCGTGCTAATGTAGTTTTAACAGATTCGTAAAATCGAAATTGCTTTTGGCGCCCTATATGTGCCAGCGCTGTTAGATTTTTTTTTTAGTATAAGGAGGTAAACGAGCTGTCGGAGCCATTTTCAAACTACCGACGTCCATATAGACATCCGCATAGAGGTTATACAGATGCGTTACCCCTCCTTGTCCATCCTCCATGGGCCACCGGCTACTTACACACCGTACGTAACGCGACAGCAAACAGCTGTCACTTTACACCGGTATCTTGTAACCGTGGTGTCCAACACGACTGGGGCAGCTCACATTCGCATTACAGCGACCTGAAACGGTTGCTATGTTGGATGTCATGTTTTATGCGGTTTGTGCGAGTTCCTTTGGCTCAATAGGTGGACGCGGTGGAGGGCTACATATCGGGATAACTTCTAGTTGTGCAGATATCTTTGGACTTCGTAACTCACTCATTTAACTCAGAATGTTAAATGATCCAAATGACGTGCATTAAAAATATTTTAACGTGTAGTCTTTATTTTAGATCTATTAGAAAATTGCAAACCCGGACATCTCAATTTTTTGTACCCGAAGCTGGGTAAAGTCTGGCACAAAGCTAGAGGCCACAAGGCCCACATAGGTTAAGTTGTAAACCTTTTGTAATATGTAAATTTGTTAATATGCGTGGAATTTTGCAATTAAATATATTTTGCAATCCTACTAATATTATAAATGCGAAAGTTTGTATGATTGTTTGTTTGTTTATTTGTTTGTTTGTTACTGCTTCACGCAAAAACTGCTGAACCGATTTTCATGAAATTTGTCTACACAAGTTACCCTAACTGGGATTAACACATAGGATAGTTTTTATATATAAAATGTTCATAATATGGGACATCCTATAGGACCATCATCCCATGGGATGATTTTCCATTTTCCACGGGATCGAAATTTACGCGGGTGAAACCGCGGGGCGCAGCTCGTTAAATATATTCTTTCTTTCTTTCTCAAATGTATGTATTTATGTAGATTTCTATGTTCCTTGCTACGGCTAAAACAGCGCGACGGATTTTATAGTATGAGCTCCTTAAATGCGTCTTGATAACGCGGGTGCCATGCAGCTATGAATATTTGCCTGTATGTCCTTTATGGAATCGTAAACTATGCATTTGATCATGTGATGTTCTTTAGCAAAGTTGTTGTGCATGATCCCACAAAGGTCCTGAGTTAGGATCTTTAAACTTTCAACCCCTATGGGGATGAAATAGTGGTAGAAGTTTATCAATTATGTGGCACAATCGAAACCACGAGGCAAATTAAATCTAAAATTAGTTACAGTTTAAGAAAGCAATCGCTAAGCCTAGCAATGTGTTCATACATATTTATTAAATACTGTAAAAAAGCAGACATGTAAGTGCCGCACCAAAAAGCTGCTATTTTCATTGATTGTGTTGGACATGATAAAAACGTAACAGCAATTAGAGCAAAAAACTGATAGAATCGTATTAGTTGGACGAGATTTTCTTAGAAAGTGAACAAATATATTTTTAATTGCATAAGATTTGCAACTGGTTCATACGTAAACCGGTTTATAGATAATGGCGTATCAGAAATAATATAATTCTTAAACATGAGGAAAGCAATGGTAGACCCCGGATGGGTTACCGACCATTGTGAGGATTCCGAACTTCTTAGTGGGTACCCCACTAAAACCTTACTTATTGGCATCATGGTCGATATAAAGTAGTTAAGGAACGCTTGTGTGGTAAGGGATATTACAAAGTAACAGATTTTATTGGGAATATATACACCTTGGGAATAGTACCCTCCTCATAAACTACTTCTATACAAAAATAAATGTAAATTATATTTTTTATTGTATATAATTAAGAATGTATTAGTTTATATTTTTAGATAAATCTCTAATTAATGAGGCCCGCTGAGTTTGTTTCGCCTGTTCTTCTCAGGACAGGGCTAGGGTTGAACCGGTGGTAGATGCAATTTTTGACGTTCAAAAAGCAATTTTGAATAAAAATATTTTGTATTTGATTTTGATTGATATGTGGGTTAGTAAGAGGTAGTGCCATGCACGAAGCAGTTGAATTAGACCGAAACCTCAGAGCGTAGTACCTCTGGCTTTCATAACACCGCCGCAAAGGGTCTATATTTTTTATAATAAAAAAGGGGCAGAGGTCAAGCACGGTCGCGCCGCCGGCCTAATTCGGCTGCAATGCAGCTTGGCACTACCTCTTACAATGTAAGGTAAAGGTCTGAGCAGGGCCGGTTTCCCAAATAGGGAAGTGCTAGTGCGGTACGTGAGTGTAACTCCAAGTTCATGACCTAAAAAGGTTTTATATCTGAGCGCCATATTGGATATAAATTGATATAGCTGAAGTTTGATTTCGTAATGGTCCCAATTAGTGCCAACACAATAGTTACACTGTACTAAGTATTTTTTTATAAGATACTAGCTGCGCCCCGCGGTTTTAACCCGCGTAACTTTCGATCCCGTGGGAATATCGGGATGAAAAATAGATGTTTTCCGATTCTCAGACTCACTCACTACTCAATATGCTCACAAAATTTCATGAGAATCGGTCAAGCCGTTTCGGAGGACTATGGCAACGAAAACTGTGACACGAGAATTTTATATATTAGATATAAGAAAGCAAACGAATAGTTGGAACCTTTATGACTACCGACGCCCATAGACATCCGCATAATGGTCGCAACACACTTATTAACTCGGATAGGGATCGTAACCGTATTATCTCGAGGCGGTCAGTATTCTTTGTGCGAAACTTCTTACTGCAACGCACACTAATGGGAAACGTAACGTAATCGTATCGTCTTCGCTTTTCTAGGCGAGGCGATTACGATCCCTTTCCTAGTTGAGAAGTGTGCGGCGACCATAATTGTCACTCCGCCCTCCAATTGACCACGAGAAACTGCCACGAAATATGACAGTATAGCTGTCACTTTGTTTCACCTGTCAGAGTAATGTCTCCTCGGTCGTGCTTGCCCAATTCTGTTGCAATGCGGCGTAGAACTACCTAATAATAACAATAATTTTAGTACCTTTTGTAACACAATCTAAATATTACTACCTATCTTTTTGAAGCTGTTTTATTTATGCGATCGCTGCCCTTCTTCACCCATCCTATTCATCGGGTCACCGGATACTTATAAGGCGCACGCAACGCGTCAGTAAAACTGCCACTTCATGGAGGTGTTATGTCATCTAGATGCACCTCCCCGGTCGTGCCGGCCTTATCGAGATGATGGCGATAATGACGTTGATTAAATAACTCGCTTATCATTTCCATTCTGATTAAAGTTTTCCATAAAATATCGCAAAGTAAAAAGATTGGCTGTAATAGCGGTGACCCGTTATCTGTTTCGTAATCTAATGGAAAGTGTTACAATAATGGCGCTGTCGATACGAGGCGAGGCGATAAAAATGGAAATATCGCTATTGAGCTACACATCATCAGCCAGGATGTGACGTTTTGTGCGGTGCGTGAGTCGCCCACGCACGTAGGTAAGGTGTACGAAGACATCTCTATAGGTAAATAATCTCCATGCGAATGTTAACATCGGTAGCGAGATGGTTTTTTTTTTTTTTACGATAAAGGAGGGCAAACGAGTTGCCGGAGCCATTTTCATGACTACCGACGCCCACAAACATCCGCATAGAGTCTATACAGAGGCGCTGCCCTCCTTTCTCCTCCCACCTCCATGGGCCACCGGCTACTTACACCCCGCACGAAACACGACAGCACACAGCTGTCACTTTACGCTAGTCTCGTGTAAGCGAGAGGTACCTCCCCGGTCGTGCCTGCCCAATTCGACTGCATGCAAGCATGCAGTGTGGCACTACCTCTTACCAAAAAAGAAAAAAGAAGTAGACGCCGACTGCTCGTCTGCCCTCACATTAGAAAAGGCAATATGAGGAACAGGCGTATGCTTGCCAACTTGAAATTACGAATTTGCGGGACAAGTAAAACAGCGGGACCCAACTAGTGATGGGCGATTGTTGCAAGTAGTGGGAGTAGCGAATGAGCATTTTTTTTAGGTCGCGAGGTTGTAGGTATTTTAGGCGTCGTGGACCAATAATAACACTTTGTCAAGGAACATCTTAAATTATGTACTTTCTTCTAAATAATTATTTTTTGCCTATCATTTGGCCGCCCGGCTTTCGGTGGTGGTCGAAAAGCGGGACAATTAGCGTCCCGCACGTACCCTAGGCGGGACGCATTGAATAGGGGCTCAGAAGCGGGACGTCCCGCGTAATGCGGGACGGTTGGCAACCCTAAACAGGCGTTTAAATAGCGCTTCATGGCTAATTTTCTAATCTATACTAATAATATAAAGCTGAAGAGTTTGTTTGTTTGAACGCGCTAATCTCTGGAACTACTGGTCCGATTTGAAAAATTTTTTCAGTATTAGTTAGTCCATTTGACGAGGAAGGCTATAGGCTACTTTTTACCCGACTGCTGGAAAAAATACGAATTCACGTAAACGAAGTTACGGGCTTCCGCTAGTTCTAGATACTTGGTGAAACCGGCTACAGGAAAGAGTTCTTTCCATTGTAATCTTCGCTTTCATTTAGAAAATCCATGTTTAGCTAAAGCTATGGTAAACCATGCTGTATAGCTTCTGAAACGTAGGGTAAAGTACTTAAATAAACCACGGTAAAATCCGTTAAAATAGTTCTATTTCAATGTGCAACATTCGCGTAAACTTCGGTAGTCCATGTCTGAGTTTATTAGGATCATCTGAGTATTTAATAGGGAGATAAACAAGAATGCGGATCTAGTGATAGTAAATACTAAGGTACTTAGTAACCATAGACCTCCGAACGACCAGATGTGCTTTTCCCTCTGACCAATTCTTTGGACCATGCGGACTAGAAACAGGAAACAACATAAAGGAAATAATCTGATTTTTAGAAGATCATTAAATACAGGGTAATTTTTTGGTCACCGGCCAAATTTTCAGGTTTGGTTCAGAATCAATAATATATTCGATTTATGAAATAAAAAGTGTAAAAGAAATAATTAGTTAAAATTACTTTGTCCCATGGTATAAACATATATATATATATAATATAGATAAGATAATAAGCGATAAGATCGCTGTATTTTTAAGGGCCATTTCAAATCGTTTTTTATTTAACAAAATATTACAATTGGACGATAAAATTTAAAACACACACTTGGAATGATGTTTATTTCTTTATTTTAAAATTTGGCCAATGACCAAAAAATAACCCTGTATAGAGGTACTTACACGGTTGTGAAGGCACTTGCAATGTAGTACTACTTATTTCATCACCATTAGCCGGGGACGTCCATTGCAGGCCTCCCACATGGAGCTCCAAAGGTCGCGAGCTTTTTCATTTAGTAGCTCCTATATATTCACTTCTCTAAATCTTAAACTTGAAAAATTACAACCGGCTGGCGCAGTTGTGATATGGTTGAAAGCATGTTGCGCGGTGTGCCAGGGGTCGCGGGTTCGCATCCCGCCTAGGTATGGGTGTTTATCTGTGTATTATATGTAGATTTTTCTATAATGAAAATCTTAAATTTATAATTTTTAAATTTAAAAAAGATATTAAATATATTTCGGTACTGCTGTTATTGAAAAAAACACACACACACAATATTTCTCGTAAACACTACAGCTGTTATATTCGCTCGCGAAGTATTATGGCAAACGATTTCGCCTTCATAACACTACATAACAATTACGTTAATTTAAATGTATTTAATTATTGCGCTTTCTATATTTCGCAACGCTCTACATCCGATGGATATTGGGCCGATTGTGGCCGGCCTACGGAATGCGAATCCCATGGAACAGTTACAATGGGTTCAGCATACGATATAATCAATACAACCACTCATTTCGCCTTTCCACGGCACACTTCTGTCTTAGGTTTAGATGCGGTAAATTGTTTTTAAGTTTGGTAAGAGATAGTGCTGTGTGCATGTAGCCTTATTGAGACGGCACGACCGGGGTAAAGTATAGCTGTGCTGTCGTGTTTCGTGCGGTGTGCAGGTATCAGGTGTGGGACACTGTCTTGGCTATAGTATAAATACGGTAAAGTGTTTGTTGGATTTTGCTGATGGTTTTAAAGGTTAATATGATGTGCATGCATGCATGTAGTTAAGGCCACGAGGGAGGTGAAGGCTTACACGATACCGAAAGTCACTGTGCTGTCGCGTTTTGTGCGGGGTGTAAGTATTTATGGCCTTTAGAGGGGGGAGAATCAAGGAAACGCACATATATAATCTCTATGCGGATATCTATGGGCGTCCTTGGTCAGCCAATTTCTACCCCTAAGCTATAAAAATGATCTCTCTTCGTTGTGAACAGATGAAGGTTGTGATAACAGTAATAATGATGTTTATGTAGTAAATGTATTGTGTTGTGGATGTCCTTGATGGAGGATTGTTTCCATCGGGGTTAAAGGTCACATCTGTTTATAAACGCTCTCCGGATTTCCCATGCAGATGAATGGTGGCTGTGCGAGATATAAATATTATTGTTGGAATTATTTTCTTTTTATCGTGTTACCTTTATTTATTTTAACGACCAAGCAAGCAACAGGATCCCTCCAGCTGGGTGACCTTGGTAAAAAGGCCAGACTTCTCGCAGCACGCCACCAATTTGTCTGAAGCTGCTGGTCGTCCTAATTCACGCCGCCACCTGCTGATTTAGAAGGACGGGTGGAGGACTCTCCAGCTGCTCTTATTCTGGCCTCGCCCCCCAATCCTGTCCCATGTAGGTAGCCCTGTCCGGCGTAGCCTTGGAGATCACAGAGGTATGCAAGCCCCACCACCACGACAAGGTGGCAGCTTCTTCGATTTGATTATTGTGTCAAATAGAGGAACTCTCACTAACCTTGTCCTCATTCACCTTAACATGAAGTCTCTTCAAGAGGGGAGTCAATAGGTTCTTAAAGGGTCGGCAATGCGCATATGATGCCCCTGGTGTTGCAAGCGTCCATAGGATACGGTAACCACGTACCATCAGGTGGGTCGTATGCTTTTTTTGCCACCAGCGTGGTATAAAAAAAAAACAAAAATAAATTAGGATGTTCAGACGCTAAAAACGTAACTTATAACCATGAACTTAAATCGATATTATTGTTACAAATTCATATCCTAGGACCTAGAGTGACAGTTGAACACTTGTAACAGTTAATAGATGATGTCATGGTTGGGACATCTCCAGCCCTCCAGTCTCCAGTTTCACAGTGATAAGCTGGCAACTGTCACAAGCCATCCATGGTCGTCCTCTGACGTTGTCATAAACTGACATTTGCATTGTACATGTTAAAATGACTGCAATTGGCAATTAATACATAGTTCCCACTAATACTTGTAAACTATATAACCTTTGTGTAGTCGAAACAATAAACAGTTTTTAAATTGTTTTATTTTACGAAGGACCTGTAATTAAATATGTATATACGGCAATGTTTAGGTTTATTAGGTGGCCCATGGTGGTGGGAGGAGAAAGGAGGGCAGCGCATCTGTATAGCCTCTATGCGGATGTTTGTGGGCGTCGGTAGTCATGAAAATGGCTCCGGCTGCTCGTTTGTCCTCCTATATCATAAAAAAAAATGCTCTACAGATGGACACAGGACTCCCCCAAGGCGCGCTACTTGGCCCGATCTTCCTTCTGGCAACACTCACAACAAAACAAATACGAACCAACAAATTTAACTTACTCAAATGTAATTGCGCACAATCTAAGCCATTTGAAATTCAGATTCGCGGAGCATGAGTCGTGCCAATGGCTAATGGCGATGGTAATGTCAAGTTAGGTAACTCTTACTCAATGGTAATTAGATTACTTCCCAGGGGTATTATGAACTTTTAACTATTGTGTTATAAGTTTTGTGAGCTTATTGTGGTTTAATTCTTTTCACTTTTATTGTTATTATAAGCTAGGAGAACCCTGCGGTTTTACTCGGCTAATCCGCATTCTCCGTTCCTATTTAGTTTTACTTTCTTTGTTGTCATTTTTGTATTTTTCAGTTCGGATTGACTACAGATAGTGTTAATGTAACCTTGGATCATACACTGTATATACCTAAGTAATAAAATAATACATAAACGCAAATATACCCAAGCCCTCTAAGGTCCAACCATTCAACACGTATGTCGACTGCTAAAGGCCTTAGGTGTGTCATAATAACACATCTTTACGCCAGTTTTAATAGGGTAGACAGAACATGGAAACATTAAAAAATAAAATACACCCCAATATTTAGGTACATTATATTACTTAAGAAGTCCTGCTGGTTATTTGCGTGCGAATCCGGGGCGGTTCGCTAGTTTTATATAATAACGGTAGACTTGAGAATTTATTGAAATTATAAATACTGGGGAATCTTAAGCACATCTTTCCAAAAAAGGTAAGACACTCCTAGTGAAAAAATTGTGAAACTTAAAAAAAAACTCAAAGCGTCTTAAAAAGTTTTCATTTCAAAATCAATTTTTCTATAACCATCATATCTAACTTTACTTAATATTAATGTTATTGAATATAAATTCAATACTTACGTGCAAGTAATGACAATATAATATTAGTAGTGTTGGTAACAGTGTTTCAAAGCATTTCCAATGTTCCTAAAGAAGTTTTCACATCCAAAATCGTAGCCCACGCGGAAAAAGTCGCGCTCCGCCGCTAATAAAGCAATACATCTCCCAAGTTGAATTGCGTAACAATTAGAGCTGGTCCATTCATGATCATATTTCCTGCTATTCAATAACGCGACCAGTTCGTCCCACAGACGCCCTGCAGAGCCCGACGCCCTACTGTATTGTGTACGAAACCATTGTGTATTACGTAAGATTAAGTGGTGTGTTTAGCGTAGTGGTTTTCTTTTGATTTAATAAGTAAGGAAGTATTTTTTGTGATTAGCCGTGCCGTGCGGTTATGATAAATAATTTCATCTCCCTGTTTCACTCCCTTAGGGGTTGAATTTCTAAAAAAAAATAAGCTCATTTACATTATGTAAGAAAACCCTATTGCGAATTTCAAGTTAGGTACAGTATAGTTTCGGCTGTGCGTGTTCTGACAATTAGTCAATCAGTCACTAGTGATGAAAGAGTTATACATAAATATATACATATGTATACGTGAAAACAATGCGATATTTCTTAGATGTGTGAGAACTAAACAGAAAGAGAGTGACATACAATGTATATAGTATTTTCAGTTTGTTTTCGGAAGCGAAGAGATGCCCAATACAGCTTTATCGGATTGCTATGAGCGCTCGTCGAAGTCATTATCGTAAAAGACTATTCGTTATCGTGCGGACTCGCATACTCGTTTTTTGCAGTGCAACTGTAATAGCTGTTGTCTCTATATTAAGCATTATTTAAAATAATGTTGAAAATGAAACGAGAAGAAGACATACTACCTTTAATTCTTGAAAGCTTCTAAAAACATCTAGAAGCCAGACTAAAAAACATGCACCGACTACAATCTGTATTTGATCTTTGTGTACGCCTGTATCAAAGGTCAATTATCATGCAGCCAGAAATATGAAGTCTCGCACATGCGCCTTTGACTTCTGGGGCAAGGCAAAGCGAAACAATGTGTGATTATTAAATTGTTAGACAAAATAACATAGTACATTACATATTATTTTTTTATTATATGTTCTTCAGAGTTTGGAGGTTTCCAAATATTTAACTTGAATGCTAAGACTCCCCATTTGAACCGTTTAGTTTCACAGTGTTTACTGTCACAAATATTTTACTTAGTTACTTTAGTTAAAGACCTAGTAATCTTAACCCTTGTAGACAAGGGTAATATGAAAAAAGTCAAAGACTAGCTTCTTTTCCCTTAACAGATATTTACATTCATCCCACAAAATATCTCCCACTTACACCTATTTATATATCTCAATGTATCAAAAAACAAAACACTTTTATTGGCTCTAATTAATTACCGCTTTTAATACTTAATAAGGAAGTTGTGTTTTATAACAGTAAGTTATAAGCGCTCTGCAGCATCTTCTAATATAGCGATGAGCGGATCTGGCAACCCGCCAACAGCTTGTATATTTCTGGAGATCCTTTTGGATGTTTTATTACACCAACTTTAATGTGAACTACATACAACGGTATTAGAATTTTATGTTATTAATAGATGTAACAATGCTTCAGCTATTTTCTGATGCACACTCGCTAAACTGACTTTCAATTAATATTGAGTCAGATTATTATCAGATTTTACTGCAAAAACGACTGAAAACATCGTCGTGAAATTTAAACCGTAAGATACAGCGTTGTAGAGATGGCAGTAGGTGCTTTATTTTATAATACAATATAGCAGTCTTTCCCAAAGTGGGCGATAACGCCCCCTTGTGGGCACTAGATGCTCAGAGGGGGCGGTAAGGGGCCAGAAACGACATAATTATCTTTGAATATCAAGGTGTAATAACTAATAAGGGGGCGATACGAAGTAACTGATTTTCAAAGTGGGCGTTAGACGAAAAAGTTTGGGAACCTGTGCAATATAGAAAGAGGTAGGAGTGCGTGCTACGCTGCATGTATGCAGCCGAATAAGGCCGGAAAGACCGGGGAGGTACCTCTCGCTTATGGGTACATTACCGACGTAAAGTGATAACTTTGTTGTTGCGTTTCGTGCGATTTGTAAGTTTCCGGTGGCCTATTGGAGTAAAGGAGGACAATGCGTCTAAATACCAATAATATGGATGTCTGTGGGTTCCGATTGCTCGTTTGTTTACTTAAAAAATAATAATGAATGGTTTCCCTTTTTTGTCTGTACATTAAGATATCCATTTTCAAGTTCAAATCCCCGGCGGGCAAATACATTGATCTGGCAGTTAGACGTAACACCTCACTGCACGACGCGTAGTAACTACGTTTATGACGTCATTTGCCTCCGGGTTCGTCTGCGGTGGAATTAGAGAATGTCAAAAATTTTACATAAAAAACTGGCCAAGTGCGAGTCGGACTCGCGCATGTAGGGTTCCGTACCGTTATCTATAAAAATAACTTGGTTTTTCATAGCGTTTGTATGAAGGACAAAGGTCACGTTTGTTGTAGGGGAGCCCCCCTTAAATATGTTTTATTTTAATTTAATTAATGTGTTTTAAAGACAATATATAACTTAATATTCTGTGAATATTTCGTGTCTACCTGTTGCCGTTGTCAACATCGAGCAAAAACGAGCAAAAAAATCACGTTTATTGTATGGGGTCCCCCTTAAATATTCATATTATTTATTTTTTTGTATTTGTTGTTATAGCGGCAATAGAAATACACAATCTGTGAAAATTTCAACTGTCTAACTATCATAGTTCATGAGATACAGCCTGGTGACAGACGGACGGACATCGGAGTCTTAGTAATAGGGTCCCGTTTTTACCCTT
>LUGF01005169.1:83743-98008 GCA_001625245.1 Calycopis cecrops
TCTCTCTTTCACTCGATACTCGACGCGCGAGTGAGAGAGAGACCGGCGCGGTGAGCGGATCGTCTGTCTCTCTTTCACTCGATACTCGACGCGCGAGTGAGAGAGAGACAGACGATACGTTCACCGCGCCGCAATTCGCACCGTTGTGGTCCTGAACGCGCTGTTAGTCCGCGACTATTCCTTTAAATAGCGAAATAGTGTTTTTTTATTTTACAATCTTTGGAAAACTTACGTCTAAATAAGTGATAGGTAATAAATAAGTACTGTATAGGTGGTATGGACAATTACAAGTTTCCACTTATAATAAGTGTTAGTGGTACATCTGCAACACGACTGTGTTACGTAAGATAAATGGTCTGCCGTAACTTCCCGTTCTGGACCGTTACGGCCCGAATCGACAACAACGCAATAATAGCCATCTCTTTTAAATGTAACTCGATACATTGTTAAAAACTGTGATCTGCTTGAAAAATCAACTGTCAACTGTCTTCGCAACCGGCATGTTGTTAGTGTGAAGAAAATTCTTCGTGTCGATGGCACAAGTGCTTTTTTTTCTCGTGAAAGAGATTAAATTTTATATAAAGAAAAAAAAAGATGTAGGTATGTAGACGAAGCAAGACTCGAAGAATTTGTAAGGATCATGACATATTGTACTAGGTTCTTTCTGAAAAGGGATGCCGGACAGTCCCCGGTGAGGTTAAGTCTGATCTGTTCGCCTAGACCAGCCTGTCGTCGGAGGGATCCTGTAGCCTGCAGATCCGGGACCCTCCACTTAAAGCGGCTGAAGGCTCCCGCAGGGGTTTAGTCGGTAGGGGCGTACCAAACGCCGAGCCCGACACTGTACCAGGAGCCACCCAGGCCCCTGGTAGCGTGCGTAAATGCATTCCCCTGCGAGAACAAAAAAAAAGGTTCTTTCTGAAAACTGGCATGAAGATGTGTTGTTAATGTTGTGGAGATAATACACTTGTTTATCTCTACTAATATTACAAATGTGAATGTAAGTTTGTTTGTTACGCTTCAACTCCAAAACTACTCAACCAATCATTGTCACACTTTGTACACATGTTCTTAGAGGTATTAGAAAGGACAGGAAGCGAAGCCGCTACTAGTTGATTGACTAGATGATCTAATAGTTGGTCGACTAGTTCATGGACTAGTTGGTTGACTAGTTGGTCGACTAGTTGATCGACTAGTAGGTCGACTAGTTGATCGACTAGTTGGTCGACTACTGTTGCGTTGCTTTAAAAATCAAACCCTTTAGGGTTTGCTGTTAAAGGGTTCCTTAGCCAAATGGCTAAAAACGGAACCCCCCCCCTGCCCCTCCTCTAACTTTTAAAATAAGAGAGTGAGAAATCAAAAAAAAAATCTATTAAAGAAAATTGGTTTGGTCATTATTAGTTTTTGAAAAATAATACATTTTCAAAAAAACGCAACTTTGTCATTCATACAAATGTTAAACCCAAGCTATTTTTTTTTCTGGTAAAAAATTCGCCCTATACTTTTCGTTCGTACGGAACCCTCGGTGTGAGAGTCCCACTCGCACTTGGTCGGTTTTTTTTGCAAGTTACATCACAGAATTCAATGACCAAAACCGTTCAGACGCCATTAGCAGGTCTATTGTGTCTGTCTGTTCGACTTTCGTTTTCAACCTGTATCACTTTCAACTCATGTCCTTTGACGCTGTTACGTTACAAACTAATTGTTCTATTCGATGTTTGCTCTGGAAATGTCTTGAACGCTTCAAAGTGGAATAAGGAAGCGAAGTTATATTGATGTTCTGTTCGATCTTCGCTCTGGAAATGTCTTGAACGCTTCAGTGGAATAAGGAAGCGAAGTTATATTGATGCGTATATTCTACTTTAACTCTTAAAGCTACCGTCTCTAAATATGAGATAATGTTTATTTTTTTTTATTGAATTGCTTGTTTTCCTATTTTCATGACTACCGACGCCTATAGACGTCCGTATAGAGGCTATACAGATGCATTGCATCCCATTCCATGAGCCACTGGCTTACGCCGCACGAAACGCGACAGAACACCTGAGAGTTTACGTGGGTATCGTGTAAGCGAGACCTCCCCGATCGTGCCGACCCCATTCGGCTATATGCTTGCTTACAGCGTGGCACACCTCTTACTAAAATATCTTTAGGATATCTGCATCCCTGTCCTCAAGGTCATAATGCCACTCAGGTCTGACTGCTCTCTATGGCTTACCATCATCGGACTCATCATCATTTTACTCATTTTCACTTAATTGATTAGTCTTACCGTCAGAATATTAATGACATCATGGGACAATTTTGTGCCACATGTATGCAGGTGTACCGTCCCTTTTGCATTGCATTGGACATGGTCATGTTGGCCTGTTTGACTTAGGCTGCAACTAGTGTTGCCAACTCCGTTGATAAGAAATCCTTTCATCCGGGAGAATCCCGGAATTTCCTGAGAGTTGGCAACTCTAGCTGCAACGCAGACATGGCACTAGCTTTAATTCTCTCCATAAAACGTCTGTCGATAATTGAACAAACTCTAAACCGTTTGATGGTGTCGCACCAACGAAGTGCTCGTTTGGTGTTAAGTGTTTGCTCAAACACAATTGCAGATATTACGGTAAAACCGAGTTGCATCACTGGTGGGCTCTTGACTCGATGACTCAGGTAAAGACGATCATGTACTGGTAGTACTACTGGTACATCGTAGGACAGCGGAATTTTATCTGCTTGTTGTGCATTCAATGGGAGTTTAAAATCAGTTATTGATCCCCTGTGTACACATATACAGAAAACGGTATTAGGGTTATAGACTGAAGGTCAGAACGACTTAATTCCTAATTTTGGTACTTACGCAACGCACGAAACGCGACAGCACATCTGTCACTTTACGCCGGTCTCGTGTAACCGAGAGGTACCTCCCTGTTCGTGCCGGCCCAATTTGACTGTATGCAAGAGGTAGTGCCACATGGCACTACCTCTTACTACTTAAGTTGCACAATTTACACTGTTGCATAATTATACCGCCCATGAAGTCGGTGACATATTAGATTTCCGTACCTTTACGCAGGGGATACCTTAACGTACGCTACCCAGGAGCCCGGGTGGCTCAACCTGGCACAGTGTCGAGCACGGCAACTGGGTTGGCCCTACCGACTAAGCCCCTGCGGGTGCCTTCAGCCGCTATAATTGGAGGGTCCCGGATCTACTAGCAAAAAGACCCCTCCAGTGACAGGCTGGCCTCGGTGAAAAGGAAAGGTTTCTCCTCCTTGGGGACTGTCCGGCTGCCTCTGAACAGTCCCTACTCCAATGTCGGAACCGTGCAATGGGGTCAGCTTGCCATCCTGACCCTCTGGTCCCAATGTAGAAGCTTAACCGATGGTATTAGGATCTTCCTACGGCCGATGACCCCTTTTGGACCAGAAACTTCTTGCCGGATTGCCACCCCAATGTTACGCCACTGCTCTAATCTTAATTACACAATTTCCCCGTGAAGTTATGGCTATGTCCTCAGGATATGAAATAGAAACTTTACCTTATTACGACATAAGTCAGAGCCCTGATCGCTATCACGGTATCAGAGGACGTAAGTAACTATGAATATCCTTGACTTTCACTGCCGATAGCAATCATCAGATTTATCACCGATTACGATAGATCTAGATCAGCAGGAAGCATATGCGATTAGCAATTTCTTCTTTTACTCATTTTCACTTAATTGATTAGTCTTACCATCAGAATATTAATGACATCATGGGACAATTTTGTGCCACATGTATACAGATGTGCTATCCCTTTTGCTCTTCTTATGCCACGGTGATAATCATCGATCTCAAATCAACACTTCAAACTTAATACGAGTATACCTTCTGTAAAGGCCTGCGCAGACGAGGAATTTTTGTCCGCGAAATTTTTTTCCGCGGACTTTTTGTCCGCTAAATTTTATCACTTACAACTGTATCGATTAACGCAAATGAGGGATTAATAGTACCGCGTATAAAAAGTCCAGTTGTAAGTAGGGTTGCCATCCGTCCGGGTTTCCCCGGATTTGTCCTAGTTTAGAGGGAGTCTGGGGAACGTCCGGGCGGTTTGTAGTCCGGATTTTGATTTGATTTTTGAATGATTGATTTGATTCAAAAAACTAGGACTAAAAATTTCAAGTTTTGGAAGAAATATTTATGGTTGCTGAAAGTAATTTTTTTAAGTTCGTCATTTAGTTTAAAATAGCATTAAAATAAATAATAATTGATTTATGGCCATTAAAACTATATTTTATTCGTCTGAGTATCTTATGACAAATACTATTTTCTAACGTCCGGGTAGGCAGCTCCGAAATCCGGGGTTCTTACGTGCCTTGTCCTGGTTGACGGATTTTTGAGATGGCAACCCTAGTCCGCGGATAAAAATCCATCGTCTGCGCAAGCCTTAATAGGTAGGTAAGGTCGGTGTCAAAGATGTGCTATCTCGCTCGTTCCTACTAATGTGTAGGTAGTCTATAGGTAGGTACCCTAGGCCTACCTATTAAATTTATTATCGATCGCAGAGACTATCGTTTTCCTATTGCGAATCGATACTTCACAAAATTCTGACACGTCAATTATTAAATAATAAGAGACTGCCATAGACCTGCCCATTAAATGGAATGGCTTTCTTACTAAAGGGGTCCTTTGCTATCTACAAACAAAACCATCTCGACACGTTGCGAAATTCAAAACAAAAATGGTCCGCGAATCTGATGCGGCGGTCCATTTGTTTGATTCAAGATAAAGTCAAAGTGAAAGGGAATTATTATAATGCTCTGTATGACAAACAATGTACATGATTCGCTGCGGTTTGCGACATGTAATACGCCATTACAAAACAGTAACAAGATATTTGTTTGGTGTCTTTATAATTTGCGCGTGTTGCTTGCGTTTTTGTGAGTTAGGAAGGAACATAGCGTTTGTTACTCCACTTTTTTCCTACAAATAAGGGGGCAAACGATCAGTCGAAGCCAATTTCCACCGACTGATGTTTTGCCCCCTTACACTATATGTAAAAAACGTTTCTCGTTATTTCTTTCTGTTTGTGGCGATTGGAACTTGTAAAACTTGTCTAGTTTTACTTAATAGTTTTCCGCCATATGCGGTTACATATATAAATGACTACTCTAGTCTTTTATATTAGTGGTCTAAGTAATACATACACTGGAGATCATAATTTATTCAACCGATAAATTGAATGATAATAAAGGACGATTCTTAATAGGTAGGTACCGTAAACAATGTAGAATGTTATGACACTCGTAATTTACGCACTTGCATCTGCAACACTCTTCCACCTGCATCTTGTCTATTTCTGTTCAATTAAGATATTTTTTCTTGTTATAAAGGTATTTTTATTTCTCATTCAAAAGCATCTGCACTGCATATGGTTGCACTATTAAATTTAAAAAAACCACACGCACTTCAAATATTTTATCGAAAAAGGCGCAATGTAGCGCCATCTTGTAAGATGGCAATCATAATATAATGACGGTCTATGCAATTATTGTATTAAGATCAAGGATAGACAGTTGTTTTCTTTTTTATAATGTACGGTATCGTGCGTGCTAAATATAGGCTTCGCATGGCTGTATGGCGAATTCCTGTACGTTATTGCTTATTAGTACTTTTTTAAAAAGAAAACCTGCTCTTGTTCTTTTGGTATATGACATCTGCCTTTGTAAATTCCCATTATTTTAGGTCGTTACGTTAATTTTGTTATTGAAGAGTAACTAGTTTCTTTGTCTTAAATATGCAGTGACATTTTAGTGTTTAAATAACTATGTTTTGTCCCTTCACCTGCACAATTGGCATGTCTATTGATCGTTGCATGGACGTTCACATATCAAATTTCACTAGTCACAGTGATAGTAAAATGGAAGTGTAACCTGTCTGTACCTATAGTATAATTATTATTATCTACATGTGTATGTTATAGTATGATATAGCGCAAACGAGCAACTGGAATAATTTTCATGACTACAGACATCCAAAGTCATCCGCATAGATGTTGACCTCCTTCCTCCTCCAACTGGAAATAATAATAAATACACATACAAACATTCTTATTTGTTATAATATTACAAGGCTAAAGGTATAAGGGAGATTATAGATATATACATTAGAGAGAGATTAGATATATATATTATAGAAAGAAACATCTCAGTTTCTCTAGTATTTCTCGTCCCCTCCTCCTTAATTTTCAATTTGAAAGTCATTGAAAACGCAATTCGCATTTCAAGTCCTGCACTAACACAGGGCACAGACAAACGTTTAACCTCGAACGTCCCCGCCAACATTAGGTACAGTTAAATTAACTGTGTAAAGTTAAACGCGAGATGTTTCCCGTCAGCATGTAAATCGGAGATTAATTATCGTGGAACACCGAAGGTTGGTATTATCGAGGCGATATAATATACGGTTATCTGACACAGTCTCGGCGTACGGAACCCTTTGGAAATTGCTGGTTTAATGGCACTCTGCGGTCTAGTGCGGTCCCGTTGTGGAGGGTCTATCGATTATTCGAACTGTTTTTAATGCTAGGTACCAGGGTAACAGCATTGAAAACAGTATTACGTAACAGGTTCTCTATCTATCTAATCGCGTAGATTTATATCGATAGAGAAGTCTGTCTATTCTATGGATAGAAAAGTCTATCGAATTTATGATGAGATAATTTTATTTAATATTAATAACAATTTGCCTTTATAATTGAACTTCGAAAAATATGAAACCTTTTTAAATTTTAGTGTCAAATAGATCATAAGTTCAGTTGACACTTGACAGTAATTGTTTGTCGATAAAAAAATAATCATAACCGAAGGAGGAACGAATAAACCTCGTGAAATATCTAAATAACTTTACCGATTTGAAAGATTCACTCATGAAAATCCTGGAGGACCTGATCTTGCCTCCTATTAGTAGTTTTGTAAGCTGAACCTGTTCAGCAACTTGACTTTGTACATCCATTCAACCAGTACACTGACAAAGACTGATGATTATGTTTAATAATTTTAATTCATTGATTTTTATTAACATGATATGTTTCTTTGTTTCAGGTATCTATGGACCAAAGGTATTTATTTACTGCAGTTAAGCTGTAGAGAAACCCTGAAGGATACATAGAGAGCATAATAAGTATTTAACTTTTTTTTACTAATTTAACGACTGCTTTTATACACTGTACTGTATACCTTTAACTCTATATGAACCAATAGATTATATCTAGTTTGATTTATTCGCTAGTTACGTTAGTGATTAACAGCATCAGGTTGAAAAATTTTCCCATATTTAGATTACAAAAAAAATGTAATAAAATATTTTTCAAATCGCGTATGGAAAACTTCTGACAACTGAAAGTCAAAATTAGAAACATTGATTTATTGAAGCTAATCACCAAAACGAGTACTTCACTATTACCCACTTCTGAGTTATGTTTCTAGATTTGTCAATGATAACAAAATGCAGTAACATCTAAACACTAGATATTATCGATAAACTATTCATCAATCAAGACACAAGAAACATAATAGAAAATTTTATTCAGATTCTGCATAAAAATAAATTGTAGTGAAATTAGCTATCATATAGTAACAATAGATGTAATAACAATAGTTCATAGTATTTATTGATAGAATTACAAAACATTGTGCAGCCTAATAAAGAGTGTTATTATGTGCAGGTATAAATCACTTTTCCGGCTATTTACTACACTTGGCCTGTAGCGCGAAGCTAGGGGTCGATGAGTACAGAAATGTTAATGAAGAATGACAGCCGCGATGACCTACTAGCTCCTTACTGAACTCTTGTTACACTTTATAATGAAAATATCGAAATCTATATATATAAAACACAAACGTGACATAGCCATCTATCAACGCACAGCCCAAACCACTGGACGGATCAAGCTGAAATTTGGCGTGTAGGTAGATGTTATGACGTAGGCATCCGCTAAGAATGTAGAAATTTAATGTAGAAATTCAACTCCTAAGGGGGTGAAAAAGGGTGTTGAACTTAGATGAGTTTCTTAGAAACTAAACGCGGATGAAACCGCGGGGCACAGCTAGTGATTAATAAATTCTTTTTAGTGTGTCAATAAATAATTTATATAATGGCGAATGATAACATCTATGTAGATGTAGGGACTTCTCTTTTTTTTCATGATCTTTTTTTAGTCTATATGCTGACCTAGCCCATGTAGTAGGAGGAGGAAGGGGGGAAACGCATCTGTATAGCCTCCATGCGGATGTATATGGGCGTAGGTAGTCATCTAATGACTTCGACTGATCGTCTACATTTACTAGCTGCGATCCGTACTTTAAATCTACATTAATTAATTTGTTTACTTATTAGTGACTATTGTATAAGAGGAACTTGGTCATGGAATAATACTGCCATGATTTTCATGGGATTTAAGAATTGCGTGTAATTTAAAATCAGAATACGGCGGAGCCCGCGCGGTGAAGAATTTGAAGTCCCGATACACGGAAGCGCTCATTCTCCTCACGTCATCAGTTTAACGGTGTCGAACATCGGTACAGCTACCCGAGACTCGAGACCATTGTCTGACGTAAGATCGAGATCCTGTAGTTGGGTATGTTAGTGCTTCATTGCAGCCGAATTGGGGAGGAATTTGCAACTTGCACGAAGTTGTGCTGTCGCGTTTTGTGCGGTTTGTGAGTTTCTCATGGGTCGTTGAGGGGGAAGGGAGAACGATCGCGCGTCTGTGTGGTGGTCATCCAAAGGCTCCGACTGCTCGTTAGCACCCCTAAACTATTTTGTAATTTAAAATAAAAAGCATATCACTGTTTTTGCACTTTGAGATGCGGATTTTGTAATAAATAAAAATAAATATTTAATATTCGTGATACATCACATTGATTTAAACTATAAAGTAAAAGTTCGCCGAAATATATATAGATATACGAGTATTATATTTTATTTTGCCAAATGTGTCTTGGTTACATAGTGATCAAATTCGGATACGTCGGATAAGAATAGTAAAAATACCCAACTGGAATTTAAATGAGATAGTTACTAAAACTAACTAATGATACTATTACTAAACATTGTCCTAAACACGTTTTTTTAATGTTTATGTGTTTTTATACAACCAGTATTCAAAATATAAGATATCAGAGTAGGATTAAGATCGTTGTTAGAAGATAAAATAATTTCACGTTTGTTTTATTTAAGAATGAATTGGACTGTGATGAATCGCTGGAGCTTGCCGTTGCGGGTGGTCTAGGTTTGGGCGGATGAAGTTCTGATCAAGTTTGATGTCCAACAAAGGTGCGTTAAAAATAATAAAGATTAAATATATTTTATTAATCACTTTATTTTTAAAGCATTTTATCAAATCAGATATGAGTTTTTAGTGTGATGTCCTGCGACAGGACATTTCAAATTATGACGGTACATATAAAAAAAATCTAACCCCTTAGTAAACAAAATTAAAAATATGGATAAAAACAAAGACTTGCCCTTGTTTTTAAATTCAGTTTACTATTTTTTGAAATGTATGTCTAAAAAGTTTTACAATGTACCATTTCTTAAACTTTTATCGAAATGGCGTTGCTCACATATCCTTGCTGAGTACGTTAGCAACTTCATTTCGTATACGACATAAAAAAAAACGTTGTTTTAGTGAATTCGGAACTACTCTGGCTCTGCAACTCCAAAATAGTCTTATATCATCCCTATAGACTTAATATGCAGAACATTCTCGAACATCAAAGGTGGTCTCGTCACCTACCCTCGTAATCTCTCCGCACGAGTACCACGTGTGTAGGGTTGCCATCCGTCCGGGTTTCCCCGGATTTGTCCTAGTTTAGAGGGCGTCCGGAAACGTCCGGGCGGGGTTTTATTTGTAGTCCATTTTTTTATTTTATTAAAGAAATTTGAGACTAAAAATTTTAAGTTTTGGAAGAAATGTTCATGTAAAAACTTCACTGGAAATATTTTTTAAAAGTTCGTCGTTTGTTTAAAAATAGCATTAAGATTAAGAATAATTGATTTATGACCATCAAAACTATATGTTTTTCTTCTGAGTATCTTATAAAAAATACTATTTTCTAACGTCCGGGTAGGAAGCTCCGACATCCGGGGTTTTTACGTGTCTTGTCCTGGTTGACAGATTTTTGAGATGGCAACCCTACACGTGGGGAACACGCGTGTGATATGTGAACGCGTCGTAAACTACGAGACTATTGTCACTTCCTGATGGATGCAATAATGTGAGTGCTAGTGGATGACAAGATGGTAAATATTATTACGATTTGCCATCTAATTCGTGAGTTTGAAATGTAGGTTACCTTAGGATTTTCTCTTTATCGCATACAGACAATCAGACAAAAGTTTTATAAGTGTCCTATAACGCAGTTTTAATAGAGCCAATAAAAGAAGAAGAGTTTTTTGTGTCTTTTTTTTATGATATAGGAGGGCAAACGAGCAGCCGGAGCCATTTTCATGACTACCGACGCCCACAAACATCCGCATAGAGGCTATACAGATGCGCTGCCTTCCTTTCTCCTCCCACCTCCATGCGCCACCGGCTACTTACACACCGCACGAAACGCGACAGCACAGCTGTCACTTTACGCCAGTCTCGTGTAAGCGAGAGGTACCTCCCCGGTCGTGCCGGCCCAATTCGACTGCATGCAAGCATGCAGTGTGGCACTACCTCTTACCAAAACGTGTCTAAAGAGGTATCAATAGGTCAGTTATTTATTTTACTTTTATCAAAATATAAAGCATGCATCATGTTTAATTTTAATACATTTGTTACATTAAGACAATTTAGTAAAAGATAGATAGAACCATTTTATTGGAACCTAATTACGCTAGCGCCCATGAAATTAATTAATGTCATATACACACACATTTTTTTTAAAGAGTAGTTGCTATGGTCCGAATTGTACAGCTGTGGGTTTGACCAGCAGGAAACATTATAGACCTATGTACCTACTGAAAATGCCTATATCTAACTGTAGATATATAATATCTCTACAATCTTCATGTCAATCGTATGATGTCCAATCGAATTAGCGTGTGTGTTGTTGTCCTTAGTGCTTACACGAGACCGGCGTGAAGTGACAGCTGCGTTGTCGCGTTTCGTGCGCTGTGTGAGTAGCCGGTGGCCTATGGAGGTGGGAGGAGAAAGGAGGGCAGCGCATCTGTGTACTTTCTATACGGATGTCTATGGGCGTCGGTAGTCAAGAAAATGGCTCTGACTGCTCATTTGTTTTTTCTCACCTATACCATTAAAAAAAAAAAAGAATTAGATGTATCAACACAGGAATATCATAAAAAGCAATATAGGCTGGTAGCTTGCACATACACAACGCACTCCCCAATAAAAAATATGTCCTCCGCACCGCAGACTGGTGATTACACTGTCATTTATTACATTCCTCGAGCCTCGGGGGCACAGATGAGATATGATATAAGGTTTTTTTACACGGACCGGCACGCATTAGAGCCACAGCACACTTGCTACTTTTAGCAGCGACGATCGACGATTTTGCGATTCGATGCAGTATAGCGATTTAGCGACTCTGTGCGTAGTCTCGGCATCGGAATCGCGCGTTTTAGCGACTGTTCCGATGCTCGATTGGCCACCCTCTTCTGCGCGCAATATGCAAAAAGCTATTAAATCTCCGTGTTTAGCGTTTTTAGGGTTCCGTACCCAAAGGGTAAAAACGGGACCCTATTACTAAGGCTCCGATGTCCGTCCGTCTGTCACCAGGCTGTATCTCATGAACTACGATAGTTAGGCAGTTGAAAATTTCACAGATAGTGTATTTCTGTTGCCGCTAAAAATTAAATAATATGAATATTTCAGGGGGCCCCCATACAATAAACGTGATTTTTTTGCTCGTTTTTGCTCGATGTTGACAACGGCAACACATAGACACTTGAAATATTCACAGAATATTAAGTTATATATTGTCTTTAAAAAACATTAGTTAAATTAAAATAAAACAAATATTTAAGGGGGGCTCCCATACAACAAACGTGATTTTATCGAAATTTTTCATCTTATTATACAGTGTAGTAGTAGTGTAAGTATGGTACGGAACCCTACGTGCGCGAGGCCGACTCGCACTTGGCCGGTTTTGAATGCGCGGGAGGGAGCGTGGTCGCTGCGTTCAGCTTCTACAAAGCGGCTAAATCGCCGATCCTAAAAGTAGCGTGTGTGTTGTCCCCCTTAGAGTGCAAGCCAAACTGAGCTTTACGGATGCACTGCGCCCGTTGAACAAGTCATGTCATTATACTGTAATAAACTAGTATTACGTAACTCCCACGGTCGGGCGACTAATTGCCTCGGTTGACTATCGTTCGATACAATTATGGTCATTAATGGTGTACTATAAATCTGAGTCGCTCTTGCCCGTGACTACGTAGGGCTGGCCGAGCAAGGCCACGCGTGTTACGTGGGAAAAGTTATAGTTGAAGACCATCCATTGCGTTATCAAGCAAGTGAATGCGGGTTGAAAGGGAGTTTCTATTTTATAACAAAAGTATTGATTTTTGAAGCTACGCTTATTACACTAAAATGCACAGAATGCAGACAGCATAGTAGTCCAATCAAAATTCTTATAAAAGATTCTCCAAAAGATAAGGCTTCAAGTTCATCTTATCTTGTTAACGTTATAAATGCAAAAGTTTTTATGTTTGTTTGTTTGTTTGTTTCTTACTCTTTCACGCAAATAGTGCTGAACCGATTTTCATGAAATTTGGCACACACATAGAGGGTAACTTGGATTAACACAGGATAGTTTAATCCCGAAAAAAAATGTTCCTATGAGATGCTATGGGATGATTTTCTATTTTCCACGGAATCGAAATTTACGCGGGTGAAACCGCGGGGCGCAGCTTGTAAAAATATATTTTACAAGGAGTAGCTAAAAATCCTACAATGTTTATGGCTGTTGTGATATAATCGAAACGTCGAGAATAGAACGATTTGAAAGAAATAGGCAATTTTTCCGTCGTACTCATCTTCGTTCCATCATCCTCCTCATGTTATAAACATTGTCACACACAGAAGTATTTTCTCTTTAACGTCTCTGCTACTTCGACATCAACAGCAGCATCTACTTATGATCTTTGCAAAGTATTACTAGTTAGTAAAACTGTCTTGGCACGCGCTATGTTAAATTCGGCAGCTCATAAGAAAATAGCTGGTGCAGGAGTAGAAGTACGATCAAATTAACGGTTCCAACTGCTAGCCTCCATAAAAACGCCATAAGAATTGATCTCTTATGGCGTTTTATGGTATAACTCCTCGATTGTAACGCTACACCCCTGAGTCCAGTACATTCAGTTAGCGCGATAAACCCCGTAACGCCATTATGTTTATACTCCCGTGATATCTCTAGCTTGTTTATTCATTACCCGCGCCCGCCGGCGGTCGTGCACTTTAATAACTGCGTAGACCGTTTCGATATCATCAGCATCACCACTTGACATAGAATTTTAGTAAGAGGTAGTGCCACACCGCATGCTTGCATGCAGTCGAATTGGGCCGGCACGACCGGGGAGGTACCTCTCGCTTACACGAGACTGGCGTAAAGTGACAGCTGTGTGCTGTCGCGTTTCGTGCGGTGTGTAAGTAGCCGGTGGCCCATGGAGGTGGGAGGAGAAAGGAGGGCAGCGCATCTGTATAGCCTCTATGTGGATGTTTGTGGGCGTCGGTAGTCATGAAAATGACTCCGGCTACTCGTTTGCCCTCCAATATAAAAAAAAAATAGAAATGGATATCTGGCCGTAAACGTCTCGGAGAGATCTCGGAGATCTTTCTTTTTTATATAGGACAAGAGCAATGAGAGCTGTTGGGTGATGACGGCCACGCACGCGTTGACCTCCTGCACCTCCTTTCAACGGGCCACCGGCTATTCACGAATCACATGTCGCGACGGCAAAGCCATCACTCGTGAAGCTATGTCATGAGTGCGGAAGTCTACCCCCCCACTTTCTGCAAAAATAAGTGTTAAATATTTTTTGAATTTGCAAAGAAATAAGCATAGCACCCCCTCCCCCCAACCCCCTTCAGTGCTTACGTAACACTTGCACGACCAATACGGTTTAACTCGTATTATCCGCAAACGCAACCCTGCAAAGAATCAGGCCACCTCCAAACTGAGCATTTGCCGCACGTCAGCCAATACAACTATAATAGTAGTTTATGCAACTGTCATATAAAGAAGGGTATTAAAACACGAGTGTGAATTTTTGAAACGAGCGAACG
>LUGF01005169.1:98916-118182 GCA_001625245.1 Calycopis cecrops
CGTGGTAATGTTAGAGTTAGTATTTTACCGGCCGTATTAAACGCGATTAGGTTCTAATTAACCAATGACCGCTGCTATCAAATATTTTAAGATATTTAACCTTAAATACATGCTATATTCTTATGCTACTATTTTCGTCTTATATGAATCCAGCGTGGTACAGAACGGTACGACACGAATACGCACAATCGACATAAAGTACATTTTTGTTTTTTTTCGGACCTAAACTTATGCTGTGGAGGCGAAGAATGCCCGATACAGCTTAGTCGGAGTGCTAAGAGTGTTTGTGGTTGACGAGACTACGTTTAGGGTTGAAAAGGGGCCGAGCAGGGTCCCCCTCTCGCCCTCAGATGTGACTTGTCCACTGCAGATAAAAAGCTAATGCTCGACGGTGTTCGTAGTATTGTCAGATCAATTTACTCGTGGATAGTGTGGGAAAACGTCATTTTGTCAGCCCTTAACTCTTAACGTAACTACTAAAGGGACACGTGGTGTATACGCAGTGGAAATATCTTTTTTTTTATGCTATAATAGGAGGGCAAACGAGAAGCCGGAGCCTTTTTCATGACTACCAACGCCCACAAACATCCGCATAGAGGCATATACAGATGCGCTGCCCTCCTTTCTCCTCCCACCTGCATCGGCCACCGGCTACTTAGGTACAAACCGCACAAAACGCGACAGCACAGCTGTCACTTTACGACGGTCTCGTGTACGCGAGAGGTACCTCCCCGGTCGTGCCGACCCAATTCGACTGCATGCTTGCATGCAGTGTGGCACTACCTCTTACTAAAGGAGGATAAAAAATACTTTAAGGATGATGTCTTAACGTAGCAAAGAGGAACGCATCTGTATAACCTCTAAGCGAAAGCCTATGGGCGTCGATCATCAAAATGCCAAAACCACGTTAACGATCACATGTTGTCCACATCACGTCTGCTGTGTGCGAAGGGAAAGGCCCACGGAAGGAAATTGTTCTTTATCTGTGAAATTTCTCTGTCAGATTTCACACTTACCGTGCGTTTTTGGCGCCAAACTTCGTAATGTCTCAATCGTAACCTACCTACATATCGTGTGCTTTAGTTTGCCGACTAATAAAACAAAAATACTGGGGGTTCTGAAAATCGCTGTTAGGGTTTAAAGCCCTAATATTAAGCCGAAGACCCGCATATTTATGGGAGACTCGTCGCTTTTGAATGTTTTTCTTTCTTTTCTTCATGATAGTCTTATTTTAGATTTTCTTTTTTGATTGTATTTTCCATTCATTGCTTTTTTCTTTAGGCTTATTTGTGTATTTTTAATGTATATACAAGGTTGATAAAAGCGAGAGGCATTAAATTAAACCAAATATACTATAAGTGCTTACAGCTAATCCGAAATCGTCAAAAAAAAGTTTACGACAAGTATACAAAAGTACTTTTTCATCCCATCAATTCGAAAAACGCTCATTGGTTCGCCAAAAAGTGCGCCTAAAATAAGTGCTTTTGTTAGAAGGGTTTCGCAGGGTAATAATGAGATTTGAATTTGGAACGCTAATGTTGCTTTGAAAATTACAACCAAAAAGATGAACCACAGACCAAATAGGCTGGCACGGTAGAGTGCAGTACGCACCGCGCGGTGCTTACTCGGCTGTATGGACAACTCCTTTGCCTTTTGGGACAAATTAAACAACAAAACAATAAATTTTACTTTCAATAATTGCACAAATGTAAATATAAAATTTCAATTATGTATCTAAGTACATAATTTTATTATATCTACTAAAAGTTAAATGTATTGTAATAATAAACACGATTTATTTATTTTTCTCATAGATAGGGATGAAAAGTAGAGTATATCCCGCGGTCGCAAAATATTTTTACCCTCGGGCGGCGTACGTTGATTCCCTCGCTACACTCAGGATGCGCTCGGGATTCTACTCTAGAATCCTTCGTTCCGCTCCGGTTTCAAAATAGCGCCCTCGCCTTAAAAATACAATTTTACTCCCTTGTGATATAATCTACTATTAACAAACAAGTTAAATAGCGAAAAACATAAACATACTTTGTACCGGCTCGTACAGCGAGCGGCAACCTCGTACGGGGTGAACGACCCCTGCCGGCCCATATTTGGTATCAGCTGAGGTACACCGTATTGAGGAAAAGCTTTGAAAATTCCTGTGGCCAAACAATTACTCCAATTAATTAGATTTTTGTTGTGTATGTGTAGCCTGGAAATGATGCACAAAACATGTGGTTTCATTTAATGCCTCTCGCTTTTATCAACCTTGTTATACTGCAACGTGTTATTTTGCAAATAAAGAGTTTTTACTACTGAGTATATAACAATAATATTATTATCAAAACTACTTGCAGTGAAAATCAATTTTACGGTGGTCATTGGCGTGATTGTACCGATACATACTAAGTAAATGATTATGCCTGTACACGTCGACCTACTTAGTTGCCGTACGTGCGTAAAATGGATTTAGTGAGGTTGCCAACCGAGTTCGTATTTTTTTTATATTGTAGGGTTTTTTGAAGTGTAGAGAGGAAAACGGGCAGTCGGACCCTATTGACGACTACCGATGTGCGTGAAAATACGCATAGAGTTTAACCGTATGGTTTAAATCTACGGGCATGTTCATGAGGGCAAGTATAAACGTTGCCCTCATCGTTGTCCTCCTTCAGGGCCACCGGAATCTTACACACCGCAAGAAATGCGACAGCACAGGTTACTTACTTTGCTATCATTAGATTGTTGTCTCTCCTCGGCCGCCTTAATTTGACTGCAATGCAGGCACTACCTCTTAGGGTCAACTCACACCAAAAGAGCGGCGAAGGGCAGCGAAGTGGGGGCAGTTCAACTTTATTTGCATTATTATAGTACTTATTATCGAATTCTCGCAACTTCTGGAGCATTCCAGCGACTTCCCGAGCAGTCGCGGGAATCCGCGCGCCTTCCCTACCGGGCGGGTCGCTTCGCTTCGCCGCTCTTTCGGTGTGAGTTGACCCTTACAAAAACGTTTTGTAATGTATATAGAGACTAGAGAGAAATTAAGAGAAATCTTAGTAAATTATTTTATTAAGCTTGTTTCATTGCGATATTTAAACGGCTAGTCTATAAACTAATCAAATGAAATCGGTAAAAACGTCTGTGCAGTAGTAAATCTTAATTAACCACGATATTGCCATTTTATAGTATAATAGTTTAATATTTGCATAAAAATATTGAACGTGAAAGTGTAAAATTTTTTGGTTTAGAATGAATTTGTGTTAGAATTAAAAATTCAAAATTACGTAATTTTAGCGTAAATCTAGTAAAATACAATTCACTAAAATGTAAACTATAATATACAATAAATAAACCCAATAAAACGTGTGCTTACTAAGGGCTAGCTTACCGAAAAAACCGAAACAATAATTCACTAACACCTAACATAAAAAGAATTTGGAGTGACATTGAAAATTAATTGTAGGTGTTGCAACTTACGTAATTTTACCGAAAAATCTGTAGTTTATATAAAAAATCAGGCCAAGTGCGAGTCGGACTCGCACACCGAGGGTTCCGTAGGAACAGGAGGTATGAGCAAAAGTAATAGACGTTAAGAAAATTACACTTCCCTGCGACAAGATGACAAACATATATGCGGGTGCTTGCATACATTTTGTATGAAACGAACTACATGCATAAGTTGGTAATGATTTTTCCAGTGATATAAATTTTATTTACCAATTTTTAGATTTATTCCTATATGTATACTGTAAGGTCTTACTTCTTGCCAAATTTCAGAATTCTAGCTCAACGGGAAGTACCCTATAAATTTTCGAAAAAATGCGTTTAGATACAAAATTTGTGCATAAATGGCTATAAATTTTTATTGCGTTAACTTAGAAGTGTGATTTTCATTGTGATTGGCATCAAGACATCTGGCCTCCACGCGTTTTAGAGAAAAAGGTCTTGACAGACGTACAGAGAGACGAACAACAAAGCGATCCTATAAGGGTTCCGTTTTTTCTCTTTGAGATACGGAACCCTAAAAACGGTAAAACCTGGTGTCTATTACCGTATTTTACCGCTACTCAACATATTTTGGATGACATAAGGTTGCTAACTTATTTAATAGTAGTAAATGAACCGCTTGACATCCCTAACCCTATATAGTTGGATGTATACGTAGTTGTGGTCCCATACAATGGGCTGCGGCCACCAGACTGTGTCATTACACGTTACCAACACTAACGATAACACGTGCATCGATACAAGCTAACGAGTGAATCACTAATCGATTATGGAATCGATTAGTGATTTTTTTGCGATTAGTTGCTCGGTTGCAAGAATAAGAAACAAAAGTTAAAGTTTTGCCGAATTGGACTGACAATACCGCTACCACACTGACGTGACGGCTATGCTGTCGGGTTTCATGCGGTCTGTGAGTAGCCGGTGGCCCATTGGATGAAAAGAAAAAAGAGAGGAGAGAGGAAAGATTTTAATAGGGTGTCACCGAATGACTCCGACCTTTTGCATTTCCTGGTAATGCTAAAAAATAGTTTTTATTGTAAACGAGCAGTCATGTCGGTTAGAAAACAATCATAACCAATATCCACAAACATCTAAACTACCAGAGCCTTCGCTGTTCCTGGTCTTGATTTTTACGTCATACTGCATGCAAGGCTCTCATGGTAAGTAAAAGTAAATGGGCAATTAAATGTATACCTTATTAGACGTCGCTAGAACTTTCACCGAGCTGCCATCTGTGTTTCCGAGTGTGTGACAACCGACATTACAATTATCATTTAACCATCCATACCCATAGAGAAGATGAGGGATAATGTAAGAGGTAGTGCCATACTGTATGCTTGCATGCAGCCGAATTGGGCCGACACAATTGGGGAGGACGTTTCGTGCGGTGTGTAAGTAGCCGGTGGCCCATGGAGGTGGGAGGAGAAAGGAGGGCAGCGCATCTGTATAGACTCAATGAGGATGTCTAGGGGCGTCGCTAGTGATCAAAATGACTCCGACTACTCGTTTGCCCCCCTACTCCATAGGAAAAAAACATGAGTACTGAGAGAGAGTTAGTAGTTAGTAGAGTTGAGTAGTAGAGTTTGTTTAATTGAAACGTTTGCTCGCGCTAAAGGAGAGACAGATAGGTTGCCACATGATTTGTCTCTATACTAGCTTCCGCACTCAGCTTTGCCCGCGTTTGGATGGACGTTATTATACATAATATAAACCTTCCTCTTGAATCACTCTTTTTTTTAAACACCATCAAAAGCTGTTGCGTAATTTTGAAGATCGAAGCATAGAGACAGACGCCGGAAAGTGACTTTGTTTTATACTATGTAGTCCTACTAATATTATAAATGCGAAAGCTTGTGTGTCTGTTACTCTTTCACACAAAAACTACTGAACGGATTTTCATGAAACTTTACAGTAATATAGCTTTCAAATCAGAATAACATAATAAGTTAAAATTTCGAATCATTTTTGAAGTCCGAAATTCACGCGGGCGAAGCCGCGGGCGGTGTGTAGTGTTGTATAAAATTCTCGTGTCATAATGTTAGTTACCATACTCCTCCGAAACGGTTCTCATGAAATTTTGTGTGCATATCGGGTAGGTATGAGATTCGGCCAACATCTATTTTTGATCTCTATATTCCCACGGGATCGAAACTAACGCGGGTGAAACCGTGGAGCGCAGCTAGTTTTAAATTAAAAAAAATGTTTAAGTACCACCCAGTGTTCAAATCTTTTTAAGCTACTGAAATTTTGCTGACAAAACTAAACCTACCTGTTCAGCTCCGTATTTCAACACAGGAATGCATTAGATAATAAAAGACTTACGTTATACTTATTAAGTTATTATGATAAAATGCAATAATTGATTTGTCACAAGTGTGATTTTAATGTTGTGTTAAATTAATGATTAATAAAGTTATGTTGAGCACTATATTAAAACGCATGTTGTAAAATATAAAACTCGTTCGTTTCTAATATACAGGATTATTTTTTGGTCATCGGCCAAATTTTCAGGTTTTGTTCAGAATCAATAATACATTAGATTTATGAAATAAAAAATATTTAAAAAATTAGAATTAGATACAATTACTGTGTCCCATGTTGTAAAACATATTTCTTGGTCACCTCGTGCATCACACTCGCGACTCACGGTAGGCCCACGTCACTGACCTTGAAGTCGATACATTTCGTGTAATATCAACAATTCGATGTATTTTCAAGGACCATTTCAAATCGATTTTTATTTAATAAAATATTACTATGACACGATTAATTTAAAACACTCTCTTGGAATGATCTACTTCGTTATTTTAAAATTTGGCCGGTGACCAAAAAATAACCCTGTATTTTTTATTATTCCAGTACAATATTAAAAGATAAGGGATGTTAAGGAAGCAATTATGAGAAGATATAGTCTGTAGGATCAGCTAGCTCTTTTATAAAACCTAACAGCTACTGTCTAAAGGTCTACACTTTCTAGGTCCATCGCGACATTACACGTAATCTTGTAATTACATATTCATATCGAAATCCAGTTACACTTACACGTAGTCGTTAATTAAACTTGTCTAGAAACTTCGAGATGCCTGCAGATGCAAATCTCTAAGATAAGGCTAATAATACGGGTATCCAGACCGAAGGTTCTAGAATCAACGACACGTTAATAACAGTACTGGGTGTTTTGTTGGTCTACGGACAGATAGGCACTGCCTGTAACGCCTACTGTGGATTGTAATTAAATTACTTATCAATTATGATAGTAATATTATTAATCAGTGTTTTATAGATAGTAAATTCATAACTTGGCGTAATTTCAATATGCCGCAATGACTTATTGAAATTAGTTGATATTTTTACCTAACTTATATGTTATACATTCATGATCTTTAAAAGTATGATATATATTGCGTGATAAGGACCTTTACATAATATCAAACAACGAAATCAAAATTTTGAAAAAAAAAAATCTTCAATAACTCTCTGAAATATCAAGACCGCTGTGAAGTGACACTGAAATTCATCCATGTTTGTAGTCTGTTCAGCCCATCCAGTGAATACTAAAAGGAGGGACGTTTAATCCAGATCTTATTAACTGTTAGCCACTATTAATGACCCTCATGCAATTAAAAACATCACGTCCATCTAATAAGCGCCTACTGGTCTGAGATCAACTGCATCTGGTTAAACGTTAATATGTATGCTCCATCCAAACGGAAGACTTTATAAAAATATTGAGCTCTAAGTACCAGCCCTGATTTAGATTACTGCCACTTAGACAGATTTATGTTACAAAAAAAAAAAAAAAAAGATTGTAAGCAAAAATTATGCTTCAAAGTGGTATCTGTCTATATCTAGATTTGTGAAAGATTGATTAGTTTAAAATACGATATACGCATGAGTATATAGCGGGACACAAATAATTCGAGGTCAAGCTAAATAGAGACATAAATGAACAAAAATCTCGTTTTCTTACCACACTGATATGTAAATTCATAAAATACATCACTTAACGCTTTACTAATCAACGGGAACGCACCACCATTGATTGCCATTAGAGAATGCTAATTCAACACATATACCAACTGGTTTTATCAACGCATCACTTACTTTATGTTATTGGAGCTATTTTTAGTTTGTGCTTGTACCTCGTCCTATTTGACTTGCCTTGGAACATAGCTTTACATGATCTGTTTTAAAAGAGGATTTATGATGACGAGTATGAATGCTTGTTTTGGGTGGTAATTTTTAGCTACGTACAATTAAATTTTTATTATCTTACTAGCTGCGCCCCGCGGTTTCACCCGCGTAACTTTCGATCCCGTGGGAATATCAAGATGAAAAATAGATGATGGCCGATTCTCAGACCTACTCATTATGCTCACACATGAGAATCGGTCAAGCCGTTTCGGAGGAGTATGGCAACGAAAACTGTGACACGAGAATTTTATATATTAGATTATTTATATATTTAAGTATGGCTTCTTCAAAAGACTAGTAGCAGGATGGATTAAAGCTGATGAGGATAAATGATACCAATCTAACTAACTACAGACAACATATAGATGCTATATACAGATCCAGCAATTAAATACAACATTTACGCCAATTATAAAATGTTAGGAGTAAATACGAATTTCTTAATTGAGACTGACATCCGGACATGGCTGTGTAAAAATACTATGTATTTTGTGACGTGTGATTCCAAAAAACTTTTTAGCCAAAGAAACTCAATAAAATGATGATTCACACATTGACTCTACCTATCGCATGAGAGTGAAGTAAGGAAACAAAAACAAAAGGAGAGTTAATCTTTATTGAGGACTCGTTTGAGGAACAGTCACTACAATTCTGGCGCCTTAAACCTGACGCTTATTGTATGATTGAACACGTGTGTATAAATAAATATCTTAATCGAAATTATCTGCAATTCGACCGAGCGCAATGATTGCGTGCGAATGTGTTTCTTGAAAGCCTTGCAGAAGTGACATGTCCATATATATAACTTTCGAGCTTATTCGCAACTTTGCCACACCGGCAATGTTAAAATGCCGGGCAGCATTCTGAATTACTTAGCGGCGGAGGCTCTTTTAATTTGTTGGCGTAAAGTTTGAAGTCCACTTGTGTTAGAGGCGACGTATGGTCGCGTTCCGCGCCACCTTGAGTCCGAAGCCGAGTCAGTTTGCTGGCGCTGTCCGCGCAGCTCACTCGTGTCTGTCGACGTTTGAACGATTTCCCAAACGATTTTCAAAAGTTTAAGACCGGTAAATCGGTTAACTGTCGTTCCAAAACGACGAACTTTCCGGGCGTCCATATTTCGCTCTGCGAAAAGGTGACACTGCTTCATTCTGTTAACGTTTGTTTTAACAGATTATTTTTGAAGAACCGTATGTTACTTCCTGCGCTTTGGAATCAGCAGGTCTAGTGCTTAAGTTTTGTGAAGTGTGTGTTAGTGGGAAGTGTTTTGATTTGTGGATACTACGCACGGGGGACAAGTTTTCTGGAAGTTTGTTTTTGTGTTTGGATATTGTCTAGAATTCCTGGGATTTGGCTTTTTAATCAACCGTAAGTACCTATTCTAGTTATACCTTTAAAAAAGCGTGGTAAAATATACGAAATAAGATAAACGTCATGTGTTAAAACAAGTCTGTGTGACATTGGATGAAAACCGGAAACTTACCGTATTAATATAAGCGAATGATATGAATTAATAAAAAAAACAGGAATGCTTAATTGGTCATCAAATATTAATCAACTTACGATTGTACGTGATATACTTGTAGTAATTTGTCTCATAAGAATAAAAAAAGAACTTCATTTTGATCATAATGTTCTTAGATACCAGTTAATTTTTAAGGCAGAGTGAACGTTACGATGATTCGCGAATTTCTTTTGCAGAATTGTAGGTCAAAACTTATATTAATTGTGAATCAAAGTGTGTTGTACGTAAATTAAAAGTGGGCCTTTTTATTTCCGTTCACTTTAATAATTGTGACTAGCAAATATTTCGCGCCTTTCAAATGTTTCTTGTATTCCTTATCAGATAAAGATAGAAAATTCTATAGATGATGATCCAATTCTGGGCAGCCATGATGAGGATTCTCATATTTTTCTTGTGATCGTAACCCCGTGTCTATTAGCTATAATATTTATAAATTTCGCCATGTGTATCATAAGGCATAACGTGCTCCAACCACGCACGTTTCAACAACGGTGTATATCGATCACATGAGTAATGCAGCGCTAATTAATAACCTCCATCTATTCTTTGTTTCTTCCAGTAATTATAGTCAGTATAAAGGAATTTCAAATGCTGTTATTGCAATTTAGGTCCTATTATCATTGACTTCTTTAACTTTTAATGCTTTGCTTATGTATCTGTATCAGTAGCAGTATCGACCTAGTTGGTTATATGAGTAAGCCCAGATAATATCGATGTAGTCACATGTGTGTTTTATTTGTTTTATGGTATAGGAGGGCAAACGAGCAGTCGGAGCCATTTTCATGACTACCGACGCCCACAAACATCCGCATAGAGGCTATACAGATGCGCTGCCATCCTTTCACCTCCCACCTCCATGGGCCACCAGCTACTTACACACCGCACGAAACGCGACAGCACAGCTGTCACTTTACGCCGGTCTCGTGTAAGCGAGAGGTACCTCCCCGGTCGTGCCGGCCCAATTCGACTGCATGCAAGCATGCAGTGTGGCACTACCTCTTACTAAATGTGTGTGTGTGGTAACTTTCATTTGCGGATCGATCTGGCTGACAATATGTAGTGATTAGTTTGAGCTTAATATGAGGCGTCTATTTGTCTTGTCAATGTCCTTCTTATATGTTTCATGCTTTTCCTAAATAAGCAATTCCTTTAGATCCCAAAACTCCAATCTAAGTAGTATTGTGTCAACTTTTAACGTTATTTTACTGGATACAAGTGGCTGCATGCGAGTGTGTTCGCCCGGTGTGCCCTTGACCTGTGTAACCGCTGTATGCAGTATAACTAATAATTTATGTGGCATTGAATTCGCGAATGGCATAAATAAATAATTCGCACAGAAAATACTCAGAAAAAAGTCACACAGCGAAAAAAAACATAAATGATTATTATCATTCAAAGGTGGTACATTTAAATCAAATGTTAATTCGTATACACCGGACAATTTAAAATACAAATTATTTTATAAGATGCCCCAAAGATTTACAATCCACATATCCAGATACTAATTACAAAGTATAATGCTTGAGGGTGTGAACTTATAATGTTTTGCAGTCATGGGAACTCCATGCGTGCAAAGGTCGTATATTTTCAAATTTTATATAAAATAAATATGTGTTTACTTTGCAAAGATATAGCACTAACGATTAGTAATGAACAACTTTTTATAAAAAACACATTTAGATCTTTCAAAATCGATCTCAAGCTCGACATTTGCTCATCATTGCATCTCTCGCTTTTAGTGTGATCTTTGATCTGTATTTTCGTCTCTCCTATCATACATGTGTGCTTAGAGCAAAATATGCAAGCAAGCTGTTTATTTTGTTTAGGTCCATAGTTAAACATTCTACTCAAATATGAGTGTATTCTAGCGTAAATATTCTTAACTAAATAAAAAGCTTTTCTCAAACAAAACTATCAACAATGTAAACACAAACCCAACGCGAATATTCTAATTCCATTAGCTGGGAAAGATGTTTGACCCACCGAGGTTTGCATTAGTTACATTGTCTGTTATTTGTAGTCACTCCTTGACCCTTCCTCACGAACTGGGTGGAACGGTCGTGAGCTTGTAAACAGATTCTACTTTCCTTAATGCCGATACAACTGAAATGAAAATGACACGAATACTTTTACTTGTCAGAGGAGTTTGTAAATCGTATTGGATTGACTTATTGATGACTTGGAACATTGATGGATTTTGACCTTCACTCGAGTTTTGATCCGACATTTTTCCATGTACCTGTATTGTTTAGTATTTGAAATGCTTTGATAAAAATCTATACATTGTTTGTTTTCTCTCTATAGTATGTTGATAAGCAACGTTTTCTTGTATTCCTAGTGTACGTTGTATATTCTTATTTATAATTTTTACCAGCGATTTCAAACTCATTATATTTAATTCATCGTATTACATATACATGCATCATATTTTTAATTAGCTCGTCCTTCCCCCGTTTAGCATATTTTACCTTTATAAATTTTTATTTAGCGTTCCTATTAGTCGTCTCTAGGCTTTAAATTATTTCTAGATTGCAAGAAGTATTTCGGAACAAGTTTTATATAATAACAAAATCGAGTTTATTCCTTAAACTAGCTGCGCCCCGTGGTTTCACTCGCGTAAATTTCGATCCCGTGGAAAATAGAAAATCATCCCATGGCATTCCAACATTTTTTCGGGATAAAACCTAGCCTATGTGTTAATGCAAGTTACTCTCTATGTGTGTGCCAAATTTCATGAAAATCGGTTCAGCAGTTTTTGCGTGAAGAAGTAACAATCAAACGAACATACAAACTTTCGCATTTATAATATTAGTAGGATTCTCAGGCATGTAATACATCATTTCCTTATTCATCATTTGGGTAATGTCCGAGGTAAAAGCAAAGGGTATGTCAGAAGAATAGCGCAGGCATAATTAAACAAATATGATGTAAGTAATACGTATTGAAAAAACTTGACAACACATTTCGCAACTTTAAACATAACTTTATGTATTTATACATAATACGTATAAATATTTCACAATACATGTGTAATCACATTTCTATAAGGGTTATTGTAATAGTAATTTTAGTTTTACACACAATTTTACCGTTACAAGACCGTGTACATTCATCATATCAACGTTTGTGCAGGATTCAAATCCCATGACCTCTGGGGTCTCGCAACAACGTTCCCTACACGAGTTGGACACACACAAATATATTACTGTATAATTGTCTAAAATCTCATAGCGAATTTTTATAGTATAAGAGGGCAAACTAGCAGTCGGAACCATTTTCATCTGACTACCGCACAGAGGTTGTACAGATGAGTTTCCCTCCTTCCTCTTCCTCCCTCTATGGACCACCGGTTACTTGAAACGCACGAAACGCTACAGCAAAGCTGTCATTTTACGCCGGTATCGTGTGTGCCAGAGGTACCTCTCAGGTCATGCCGGCAATGTAGCATGCCACTACACTACCTCTTATTAAAGTCTAAAATCTTATGTCTAATTTCCTGTTGTGTTATATCATGTACATTTATTACTTTTTTCTCGAAAAAAATTGTCAATTTAATCGTCCGAAACAGGATTTGAACGCAAATAACATTTAATTGCGTGGTATATTAGTATGTAATTAAGTTGGAGGTTTCCGTCGAAATACATTAATAGTAGTTTTTATGTTTAATAATTGTTTTCATGGTTAATTTCAAGATCCGCTATTATCATTAATAAATAATTAAAGATATTATAGATTCATTATTTTATATCAATGTTACAATTTATAATATATTTTTTTACTTTCGCGTTTATTACACATTTTGTAGTTATTTCAAGGGTTTTAACGCGATAAAATGTTTATTAAAGGTAGTAGCGAAACATATAACTTTTCGTTTCGGCCGGCCGTTTTATCGTGTACCCGTAAAGTAATTACTAACTACATACATAATGAAAACTTATTACTAATCATTTGTAATAAGCTTTCATTCCCAAGGAAAGCTCGCTTTCCACATGTCCGCGTCTAAATCACTTTTGTTTATTTGCGAGCTCAATGCTCAATAAATTTATATTCTATCAGTTACGCTATGTGGGATTCTAGGCCAGGTAGTTCCTATTCACCTGTTGACAATTACTACCTACGAATTTACTGTTGCGATTATTTTGAATTATGTTCTCGATGAATCTGATTGTCTGTATTTCGGTTTGGATTTTGCAAGTGAAATATATAATAAACTTGCTGTCCGACAGACGTTGTCCTGTCATAACTGCATACTTTGTTGTCATGGTAACGTGTTATGTTACGTGGCGGATCATTTCGTTGTTTTAATAAGAAAAGTTAAGATTTTCCGACGTGGTTAAGTATTTCCGCGCCATTTTTAAATATCTTCCTACGTACTTGGCCCTGTCATAACTAACGCCAAAATAAAAAACTATTAACTAATTTGATATAGTCGTTCTGGTGTTATGGGCTTAGCAACATTTGGGGATTTCTTTTATATATAGATTGTGAGGTTATTTTATACAGATAAATAAAATACAAAAATTAAATCTAAGATTTTTATAAATAAAGATTTATTTATTTATAAAACTGATTTAATTAAAATATCGTAAATATTAATAACATTATGGTACATAGAGGCGGGAGGAGGAAGGGAACAAATGCGTCGAATTTATGCAAACTCTATGCGGATGTCTAGCGCGTCGGTAGTCGTAAAAATGGCTCCGACTGCTTGTTTACCTACTTTTAAAAAAATTACATAATCCGATTATGTCCAAGTAATTATGGGACGATAGAAGCACATAAGAAATCGATTACGGTCTCGTTTGGACGACCCCCGTTCGTGAATGTGAAAAAATTTAAATTAGAAAATAAAACTTGAAATATAAAAAAAATATTTCATTTAAAAAAAGGCGGCGTCATTTTAATTAATTGTAGGCCTTTTAATTCAAGTCAAAAGTCAGTTCGGTAAATATAACCTGATCCTATTTTGTATTTAAGGGCTCCTAACCTTCCATATAATAAGCCAACAGGAACAATTCGAAAACGATAAGTAATTTTTTTATCGCAGGGCTGCACCCCAATTTCCTGTAACGCCCTATCTACACGAGCCTATTATTATGACGGGAACACACGTAATACTTCGAAATTGATTACTTTCCGCGTCAATCAGTTAAGTTAGGCACAGTCGGGGTTCTAACGACTATTCATTTTGTTATTAATCATACTACATCATATAGATCCTGATATAGAATAGAAATAAGTTTATTCAACTAAGAGTACTTCATTTGGCACTGTGTTCTTTCTGACTACTTTTTTAATATTTTTTATGATATATATAGGCGAGAGGTACCTCCGCGGTCGTGCCGGCCCAATTCGACTGCATGCAAGCATCCAGTGTGGCACTACCTCTTACCAATACTTAATTTTGGATCTTTTAACTCTTTAGTCAGAGGTAGGTAAGTAGTGTTGCGCTGCTTGCATGTAGTCGAAATGGCCCGACACGAACGAGGTATGTATGCTGTCGCGTTTCGTGCAGTTTGTAAGTAGCCGGTGGCCCACGGAGGTAGGAAGAGAAAGGAGGGCAACGCATATGTGTAGCCTCTGTGCGGAAGTCTACGGGAGTCGGTAGTCTTGAAAACGACTCTGCTGGCTGAAAAAGTTAATAGATGCTCCATACAAATGGAAGGCTTTAAAAATATTGAGCCCTAAGGGCGCTTGTCCACCGCCGCCGTCACCGTCACGTCACCGAGAACGAGATGACGGCGCCGAAGTAGCGGTACATACATTTACATTACATTACTTAGTCGCGTGTCCACCGCATACCGTCACCCGAGCGCCGTCATCCCGGCCCGCCGAAATTGCGAGTAGATCGGTGTGACCGCTAGATCGTCGCCCGAGATTTTGACGGGCCGATGTGCCGGCAAAACAAAACATATATGAACTTGTCCACACACTGCCGTCGCCGTCGCCGTCGCCGTCGCACCGTACACGAGCTCAGTTATTATTTTGTTTGTAATCAATTATCATTAATTAGTATAACATTGTAATAAAAATGGCGAAAAATTTTAAATACGATATTTATTCATTATTAGAAATTATAGAAAGTAAAGAATGTTTGTGGGATAAAACCAAGGAAGTGTCCAAAGATAAAGTTTTGCGTAGAAATGCATGGCGCGATTTTTAACCATTAATCTAGCCATCACTTTATTTCTTCGTAAACGTGACTACCACGCATGACAGCTGGAATAAACTAAACCAGCGAAATCGGTCGCGGTCTCGCGGTGGACAAACGATCGCCGTTACGTCATATTGAATTCGGCCCGAAATAATCTCGTTCTCGGTGACGGTCCGGTGACGGCGGCGGTGGACAAGCGCCCTAAGTACCAGCCATGAGTCGGATTACTGTCACTTGGATAGATTTGTTTTAAAGCAAAAATTATTCTCTAAAGTGACTTAAAAAAAAATAACTGGCGTGTAGTTGTGTTGCAGTTATTGATCAGATTAACACTGTAAAAAATTATTGATATTTTTATACGAGTGATAAGGATGCTGTTAAGATATTTAATTATTATTTTTAATTAGTAATTAGTTGATAGTAATCATTAATTGCTTAGAGTAGAAACGTAATTCTAAAGAACTTTCGTTTCCGTATTTAATAATATCTAAGTACCTACGGAGTTTGAAATACCTCCATCATGGAATTAGAGAGTTTTTCTAAGAAGATGTAAGGAAATGAAAGAAAATACGAAGGTTCTGTAACTGCTTTGTAAACATATAATTCTAAAATAATTAATATCTTGTAAGAGGTTTATTCTTAAATCTATATAATTTTGAAATTAATATCTTGTAAAAAAAAGTGCACTCCACCAAAAGAGTTTTTCTATAGCACTGAGTATTTAATTCTTTACTATATTTACATATTGAGAAATTTGTGTTGGTTGGTCTTCCACTAACATTTTTAATTAGGTACTTGTCCAACATTAAATGAATTGTAACGAAAGATCAATCTAATTTCGATTTTTTCTGACTATAATATTTTACTTTTTTTTACTATATTTATGTTGCCACTTTCTCCTTATATTTACTAACAATTTCAAACATTCATTATAATATAAGAATTATATAATTGTAATAAATTATTTAAATCAAATCGACTTGACTGAAAGAGAGTTTGTAGAGCTGTCTCTGTCTTACAAAGCGCCTGTATCCGCCTGCTAAGCTGTTAAAGTAATTTACATGTCGGTGACTGTCCATTAACAATGTAGTCTCTGCTTTAGTGCTTACACTCTATATAGTCAACTTTGCTGCATATGTCCGACTAGGGGAAACATGTCTATGGCTATTTTTTAGTTATTCTAAAAATGGCCATAGACATGTTAACCATAGACATAAAAAAACCCATAGACATGGGAGCAAACGAGAAAGCTTTTTGATGACTACTGACACCTATAGACGTTTTAGTGTATGCACACGCGTTGCCATCCTTTATTCTAATAGGCCACCAGGTAAGCAGAAACCGCACGAAACGCGACATTGATGTACGGAGGTGCCATTACAGCATCGCACTACCACTAAACTGGCTTTAACTTACTGACTGGCTATGCTGCAGTTCGTACAAAAATGTCGCATCTAACGTATTCCGTTGTTCGTCTGGGGCGGCCACTCGGGATACATGAACGAGAGCATACTTATACCCTTAATATGCATCTCTACGGTCGTCAACGTTTCCGTTCTACTTACTTTTCAAGCAATAAAGAAATGGCAGGAAAACGCAAGAATGATTTCATGAATGACGTCCAAAGACGTCCTCATAATGATTGTTATGCAGACATCCTTCCTTCCCTCTCTCCTCCCTTTCAATACGTCACAGGAAACTTAAAGCCCTAAGCTACTTGACAGCAACTGTCATTTGAGAGACAATTTTGATACAAAGCAATATGGCAAGAACAACTACTCGCAGACTAAAATTCAGAATTCAACACAATTAAGAACGAAATGTATATTAAAATCGCGGGCTATCCTCGATCTCATATAACGGAGTTATTCAACGCGACGTAACAATTGTCGGAGCGAGACGGAAGATTTTCATACTAATTACTCTATTAGGCGTTGCGCAAGGAACAGTCAGACCACTTCCCTGAACGTTTGCGCAACCTACCCGACTAACCTTGAAATAGTGTCAGCAGAGTTGCCTTTATGCTGAAGATACGCTTATTTGACCACAGGCGTTGACTCAGCACTCAGTGTTTTTGGCCTCGTTATATTAAAATGGACATTAATTAATATTATTATTACTTCATCGACAGACTTAAAGCCTATGGTTGTCTTCAAGAATTGCGAAACTTAGAATGACCTTGAAAGAGTTTATCTTTTTTTTTTTTTTTTTTTTTATGGTATAGGGGGGCAAACGAGCAGTTGTAGCCATTTTCATGACTACCGACGCCCATAGACATCGGCATATAGACTATACAGATGCGCTGCCCCCCTTTCTCCTCCCACCTCCATGGGCCACCGGCTACTTACACACCGCACGAAACGCGACAGCACAGCTGTCACTTCACGCCGGTCTCGTGTAAGCGAGAGGTACCTCCCCGGTCGTGCCGGCCCAATTCGGCTGCATGCAAGCATGCAGCGTGGCACTACCTCTTACGAGTAGAGTTATCTTCCTCATCGTAAAGTCAGACTTTACGATGAGGAAGATACGCTTATTTGACCACAGGGTTCTGTCTTCGTAATTTTGGTCTCGATAATTATTGTTATTATTAGTAGGTTACCAAGCTTAGACCTTATAATATGTTCGCGTAAAAATAGTGAAACCTACTCGAGTAACCTTGAAAGAGTTTGTCAGTAAAATTGTCTTTAAATTGAAGAAGATACGCTTATTTAGCCATAGGCTTTGTCTCAGTGTTTTTGGTCTCGATAAATAATTAAATGTCATATTGGTATACATTTTTTTTAATAAAATTATTTGGCATAAACCCAATTTTTCACTCACTTTCAATTCACTTAAAAAAAAATGTGAAACTTATTCGAGTAACCTTGAAAGAGTTTGTCAGCGCAGTCTTTACGCTGAAAATGATACGCTCATTTGACCACAGGCGCCATGTCTAAGTTTTTTTAGTCTTGTTGAATATCATTATCAACATTAATTATTATTAAGTTACAGGTATAAACTTTAAAATTATTTTTGGTACGGTTCAAAAGTTTGCGATACTTACTCGAGTAACCTTGAAAGAGTTAGCTGTCAGCGCAATTGTCGAATTCTTTATACACTGAGGGAAAAAGTCCATTGAAAAGTTACATTTAGGGTTGCGTTTCTCAGGGGACGCAATTTAATTTTTTTAATGTGTAGGGTGAAAAATCAATAGAAGCGTAAGTTAAAGTTTGTGGGGTCGCCACTCTTGTCTCCCGGCCGTCATCTCGGAAAACGTGGTGCAAACGGTTTTCGCGTTGTATCTCGTAAACTAGCAAGGTAAGGCCTAAAAAATGTGACATTTCAATGGACTAAAAAAAGCACATTTGACCAGTCTATATAATACAACATTTTTATTCTTATTTAAATAATATTACTTATTAATAATAATTATTATTATTATTAATAATATGCTTAAACCCTCAAAAAATTTCAAAAACTTTTTTTGTCGAACTGAATGAATTTTCATAATCACCACTACCATGAGAGCAATTTTTAAAATGAGATTTATTATTTTTTTTATAGTCGCTATTTCGTTTATTATACAAACATCTTAGTATAAAGAAGCATTCAATGGGGGAATGAAGGCAAATCATTATCGAGACGAAATTTGGCGTTATTAAAGTCTTTCATTTTTTTTCGTAAATACATACTTCCTTAAAAAAACTTGACGAAAAGTGCAATTGCATTATTAAAAGTAACCGAGAAAGCGTTGTATTATGTATAACTGTATCAAGGGTAACCAGAGACCTTTCTTAACAGTTTGTTTAGTAACAAACACCTCACACTTGGCAGCCGCAACATTGTATTACATAAAATACAACGGAAATAAGGGTCGTTCAAATTTTACGTAAGCGCTGAAGAGGGGGGAGGGGGG
>LUGF01005195.1:0-27123 GCA_001625245.1 Calycopis cecrops
TGCTCACACGTCAGTGACCAATAGGAAAGGATAAAGGATTTTAGCGGGAGTATCGTACAATGGGGTACGGTGCTTTTTAGAGGTTGATTTATGCACTTGTGAATAAATATATTTTCGGTGTTTAGACAGTAAAATAGTATACTGTCTGTGAAGAGAGGTCAGTGTAATCGTTACACATAATTAATTTACTACTTGAGACGTGCACTTCGTTATCACTAGCCAAGAATGAGCTATTAAAGTAAGGCGTAGACACCTCAATTATACCAACCATCTATTAAAGTAAGTGGTAAACCCAATCAAGCTACTAAATTGCCGCTAATATAATAAAATAGAAAAGCTTACATAAGATGGTGGTGATGATTGATACGAGAAAATATCGCAAACCCTCGATAGAACAAAAGCAAGTCTGATTATTTGATCAAAGATTTGAGAGATGTTCATTTCACGGGGTCTAGTTAGTTTTATCAGGATCTTGTGCTGACTAATACGTGATCCGTAATGACTTGGACGCAGTCGTTGTTACACAAACGTATTTGCTTGACGGTCATGTCCCCTTTATTTTCATGTACTTAAACATATTTTCTTTTTCTGTTCGTTAATATTGATAAGGATCTTTTACTTTAACAATGTAAGTTAAAAAATTGAGGGTACACGTACAAATAGTATGTAAATCATATTCCCTCAATTGACCGATCCTCCGTGAACATTCGAGGCGATATGATCTTTCCTTTTGTAAGATAGTACTGTGCTACATTGCATCCGAATTAGGCCGGCATATCTATTATTTGACGTCAGATTTCAGATGACTCGACGTTTCGACAATTTATATCATGTTTGTTGGCACCTTCTTATTTTCATTAGGTGGTTTTTGAGCCGAGTGTTTTTAATGTAAGCGCAACAAGATACTTTTTTATAATAAATCTTTGTAATCTTAACTTCATTTTGTTTACGACACATTATCTTGATTTTTAGGGTTCCGTATCTCAAAGAGAAAATACAGAACCCTTATAGGATCGATCGCTTTGTGGTCCGTCTGTTTGTACGTCTGTCAAGACCTTTTTCTCTAAAACGCGTGAAGGGATTAAGCTGAAATTTTTGTCATGTCACTTCTAAGTTAACGCAATAAAATTATGCACAAATTTTGTATGAAAACGTACTTTGTCGAAAACCAAAAACCTATCGGGTACTTCCCAGGCAGGTAACGGCAGGCGTAAAGTTACAATAATCTTCTATTACTTTTCATGCTCGAACTTCCCATTCATACGGAACCCTCGGTGTGCGAGTCGGACTCGCACTTGGCCGGTTTTTATGTATAGCTTAATATAATTTCTTACGAAATGAATATGAGTCGATAGCTGCACAGAAAAAATTGTTGTAATCTCATTTTGAAGAGATCTACAAATGCTGAAAACTAGGAGGATAAAATTAAAACACAAAGCTGTATGTTCGTGGAGATCTCAATTATTCTTTCAAACGTTTAACTTACTTAGAATCAACATTCCCACTTGAGGCACTTTTTTTTAATTAACTGCCAGGCTAAATTAATTGATTAATAAGTTTTACGGTAATGGTTTGAGCTGATAACACGTTTTTACTGGTTTAGCGCCCGTAAAAACGTGTTCTATATCCAAAAGAAGTAATTTCACCGTAATCGTTTGATCCCTGACATGACAGTCACAAATACTTAGTCCTTAATAATAAATCAGAATCTAAACTCAAACAGGTCAGCCATACCATATTACCAATTTATTTGCTACCAATTTTAAGGCATTTTATTTTAATTGGCTTCTTCCTGTCAACGTTCTTTATGTAGTTCACGTATTCAGAACGTGAATTAATTTTTAATAAACGTCGCCTCTTCACGTCTTTTGACGTCCTGAATATTATTTCCGCCTGCCGCATCCTAATATCTATAACAATATCGGAGCCTTTTTCATTGACAAAAACCGTGTGAATTTCAATATCGCTACAATGTGAAATTGAGCTTATATTTATATTTTTAAACAATGTTCATTGCTTTTGCTAGTTTGGACAAACGAAACTTACATATCGTATATTATACCGTAGTACAGTTAGTTATTTATTATATGCACTGAATAATATTAAAACAATTATCTAAGTTTAAAATCAAACGAGATTTTGCTTCTTGAATGTCCGAAACTATTAAGTAGTACCTATATCAGACTGAAAGCAAATACAAGAGGTTTTACACTGAACGCAACCTCATTAATTTAAAATAATTATTATCGCTTAACCGCTGCAGTCATTTATACTGAGACACTACTTTTATAACTCCCTTAAGGCTTTCAAGAGTGCAGATGCTTGGAGATTTTTCAAGTCAATAGGTATTGGAAAGTCCCTCAATTTGTCACATAACGACTTCCATCTAATATCAATATTTTATCTACACTAATGTTGTAACATTCTACTTATGTTTTCAATACTTGACTTATAATAACTACTGTTATAGCTCAGACAACAAAAAACTCAATTCAAGTAATTTGACATGATGTTATAATATCCAAATCGATATCGTAAAATCTCATTATAACACTGTGTGAGAGCGAGAGAGAGAGAGAGAGAGAGTGGTGAGAGAGCCTTATTTCAAAATCCTAACAGCGCGCGTACGCTCCTGATTGACCCTGCGCGCGCTGCAGCTGCGCTCTCATTGGTTTAATGCCAGCTTGCAAAGGATTTGCGAGAAAGAGACAAAGCTCTACAAAAAAATGAAAGCAAAAATGAACGCCACAGACAACGAATAATCTACTGTTTCATAGAAATTTAAAAGTAAAGTCATGTGATTTTTTCACTTTATATTTCAACATTGAAGCTAGTATTTTATTAACATTGAATTATAAAAAGTATATATTTACGTGCCGCAATTTTTTGCAATCAAATTAAAGTATTTAATAAAAATATATAACTTCAAAGAACATAACATTTTAAATCATCGGTAAAGCAGTCGTCGCCTCGTCGGTCAAACAGTCGTCGGTCCAACAACGAATGGGGCAATACGCGTAAATTTAATGTTTCGCAATGTTTGATTAATTGATTAATTGCATTAGTGAAGATAAAGTAGTGTATGCAACTGCAAATAACACGGGTATTAAAACACTCGTGAGGTACTATTTTGAAACTCGCTATGCTCGTTTCAAAAATTCACACTCGTGTTTTAATACATTTCTTTATATGACAGTTAAATAAACTACTATTTTTCTCTCCTACTAGAATGTGACAGATACAAAGTTAAAACTTAAAAACATTTAATGGATAAAATAGTACGGTAACCATAAGAAAGTGCAATGGTGACAGTTCTGGTAAGTCGAGGGTGCTGCGCCGGTTTTCGAGGTCGAATCCATCGAATGAATGTTTATCTATGTATTGTTTATTATAATTATATTATATGTATTTTTATAATAAAAATCTTAAAGAAATAAAATTTCTTAAATTTATAATAAATACAATTCAGTTGTTTAGTACTCGTAACACAAGTCCTTACGGTACTTAGCACGGTGCTAGGGTGTCGTGGTGTGCAAAGTCCACAGATATTATTATAATATAATAAATTGTATAATTTTGACCTTTCATCTTTTAAGATCTGTTATTATGTATGTTCAGTTATGCCCCTGGGTTTATTGCGCAGTGGAGGGTACTCAGGGCACAAGTCAGAATGAACTTTGTCTGCGATTACGCAGAGCTAAATTAGATTTAAATAGGTGCAATTACCTGGTGTCTCCGGGGTCCGGCTTAATACTATATATCACATTAACCTATAAAACCTATGGCCATAAATTTCAAGCGTGTAATGAGATATACTTAGCCTTCCGTGAAGCAGCAATCGGCCGACAGATGCATCTGCAGCAAGCTTCGTCAAGCTGGTTCTTAATAGTCTTTTATTCAACTTATAATCAAACACAAATCACTCAAAGTTCAGTTAGTTAGACAATTAATTTACACTCCCGATAATATTAACAGGGAAAACAACACGTAAATTATAGTGGTGATCACAACTTAAATCTGAATGCGATATTAGGCGTCTGCAATTCAAAGACGCGAGCGATCAATCAAGCGTTGTAACAATAAAACATGGCCGCTAACACCAAAATCATCATAGCAACCGCGCGGCAGCGACCGACGCGGTCTCAAGCGGCCCACACCGGTATTACACATTGGTTCAGAACAATGTATATACAAAATAATAAAAATATTGTTTATTATAGTACTTTTTTCTATATCACTATTGTATGATAAAACAGATCAAAATATTTAGAAACAATAAAGTTTGATCTATCTGTTTGATGTAGTACAGTTGGCGATGCATTATCCTGGCAAAAGCAAAAAAAGTATCTTAATCATGTAAACCCTCTTTTAAACTGCCCACATTTTCAGAATGATTTTCGTATGTATGATGATGGATGTGTTATTATTATATAGTAGATAGGTACGTGTATGTATGTGTACGTGGTGTTTTACAACCATGCTAATAACCATAGCTATAAATGTCACAATAAATAAAAATAATATATTATAAGTTGTATATTCGTCTGAAAATAATCAAACAATATTGTTTATATGAGCTTATATAAGCTTCAACGTGAGCTCCAATGTCCCGAGTTACTTAGGAGGATTACAACGGTATTGGGGATTGTTTGATATCCCTCGTCCGCTCTGAGAAGGAATTCTCCATTGGTGTTATTATGACGGACCAATATCCTTCATACACTTCACCGTAATCAACAGGTCAAATCCGGTGATACTTTGTTAAAGACCTGCGCAGACGATGGATTTTTGTCCGCGGACTTTCCGCTAATATAGATCGTTTACAACTGTATCGAGTAACGCACATAAGGCATTAAAAGTACCACGTACAAAATATTCCGATTGTAAGCGATCTATTTTAGCGGATGAACAAGTATATTCTTCTATTCTATTCAAAGACTTGACTGACTGAGGTGTTGAGAAAACATGCTCCGTAACAAATTAAACGTTGGTGTTACAAGAACTCATTTGTTCCATTTATTATCACGCAATTAATTTACACATTTCATATCTTTCTTAAATTAATTTATGTCTATACATAGTCTTAGTTGACTTTTGACCATATTGAGAATCAAATTACAGTAAATATGGTTGCCGTTTTTGTAGTCCCTCCTTTTTCTCCTAAATCTTTTAGTCAATCAGAACTCCCAAAGCGCACGAAATTTATCTCTTAATTAATCTTTTCATCTACGAAAAGTCCCAGTAGATGTCAAATATTTCGAGCGAATATGCCGAAAATAATGCTATCAATAGTATAAATTGTGCGTGCATAACAACTCCTAGTTGATGGATTCTCCCAGGTTTAGACGACAGTATCTTAGATTGAAGAAATTTTCTCTGTCAAATATGGCCCGAAATAGTTCATAAAAGCTTCGTCTACCGATAAGCGACGGCAATTCTTTTTGAAACCATTTACTAGCACTGAGGCTATAGTGCGCCACCTTGATTTTGGTTGCCTTACCTATGCGGTGCACTAGCTTCTCTTTCAAGTCTTTGCCTGCCTTACAGTAAGTGATTATGACATCATTCTTCTTATTGAAGTTTTGAATTATCCAAATTGTTTTGCCACATCCTGAGACACTATTGAGGCATTTGATCGTTGGTGATGCGATGTCGCGGTGCTAATGGCCTCGGCTTGCTGTAAGATTTTATCTTCCAGCATTATCTCCGAGCACTGAGCAGTGACAACATTTGGGTTATTCTCTGGCATTGTGAAGGTAATTTTTCCCTTTTGCTCCGTCTCCTTCTGGTCCAGTGGGATGAAGCAGCTCGATACTATAGGCTACCACATTTTTCCCTTTCGTGTATTGGGACTTGAGAAGTTTTGTTGTTGTATATTTTATTTTATTTTTACTTTATTAGGAAAACAAACAGTGACACAATGCTTAAGTTAAATCTATATACAAAAAACAATTCACCATTTATATATGGCTGCCTTCTCCTCTATGAGTAGCAACCCTTAGTAGACCTTGATTGTCGAGTCTGCGGGTCTCCAGTATTTTTCTGCATTTCTGCAGCTTCACCTTTAGGGTGGGTACATTCATAGCTCTAAGCTCAAGGAAGGCGTTTATAATGTGTTCGTGATCGGTACTCTATTGGGCTGACCTGTTCCATATCCGCTCTGGAACTTGTAGGTGTTAGTGTCTGCTCCATTATTGGTGGTGGTAATTTGCTGCTCTCAAGTCAAAAGTGATTATAACGTAACAGTATTAGCACTCCCTTAAATGTAGGTAGCAATAATATGATGTTTTGAATTTAATCTCAGAGCATGGCCGCCGCCAAACTCACACGAGACAAAGTTAATCTTGTACTAATTTCAATTTAGTTTCTTGGCGGTATTGAATTGAAATGCTCCCGTCTAAAATATATGATTTTTTTTATTGTGCTGTAATGTACATAAAAGGGAAATTATTCTTCAACGATCACTTCGTCTCTCTTTTTAACGACTAAAATTATATACTGAAAATGAAAATGAAAAAGTTTTTATTCAATACTGCGCGGCAAGTAAGCTCTGTAATGCTTGAGATTTGTCGTCGGACATTTCCTTGCAGTTCATCAATTGACCGCAGATTTATTTCGTAGACTTTAGTCTTAAAATAACCCCACAATTAAAAGCCAATTGGACTTAGAACACGACTTCGTGGCGGCCAGACCATATCTCGTCTTTGATAGATCATTTCATCTTAGAGAAATGTTGACGGACAATGCGCATAGCAAAGCAGGCACATTTATAGGAAGTTGCACTATCCTGTTGAAACCAGGTCCGAGTATTGAATTCACTCTGGAATGTTTATGTGATCAAGGAACTTGTACAATTTTTCGTTTTTAATTCTGATAAGTATTTATCTCAAACTTTCAAATTAAAGATTCATAATTTATAAAACCCGCGAAAACGCTTCTTTAAGCAAAATGTCGCCTTGTGGCTTTGTAAAGTACAGTGACAAGCGTTAAGTGACAGTGACTATTAACAAGTGCGTTCCAAAAATCACTGCTAGTACTATTCAGAACTTTTACAGTTGACTAATCCATAAGTTGAGCTAGAACTATAGTCTAAAAATGGATGACTAGTACTATGAATGAATGAATTATACGTTATTGTGCATATTACAGAATACAGAAAAAAAAATAGTTACATTTTAAAGTAATTACCTAGTATCATCAGTAGATTTCGGAATGCAACCTCTATGATTTGTTTGCTCACGCACGTGTTATGTCATCATCAATTTTCGTCGCCAATCATATCGTTTCGTGTCACGTGACATGAATAAAAATAAATATTTAAAAAATAGATGTTAATACAAAGTATCGCATGTTCAGCTTCGGGATACATAAAAACGGTTAGTACGTGCTAGAATATAAAACTATGTGACGCTAAGTAGTATTAAAATAATTAATAACAACGCAATTGGAATAATTATTGTATTTATTACACGATTTCAATTTAAAACAGAACTACGTAAGTGTATGTGTATTTAAGGTACAATTTATTTAAAGCAAATATTATTTCTAATAAAGTATTGTTTTGTGATGACCGTGGTTTACAAGACACAAAGTGTAAGTGTAGAATATCGTTCACATTAATTTGTGTATAAGAACTCCGTGCATATCAGTTTAGCCCCACTATCACTGCTACCTACTAATACTAATCCATTGGAAATAATATACTTTACTCCGCTACAACATGTCTGTATGTTTGTCGTATATTAGTGAAGACAGGACTTTTTATAATAAAAAGACAGGTCATCTCTTAGGCGATGTATCAACTGTACAGTGACTTAACATCATTAATGCGTGGACACGTATTGTTAGATAATATATATAATTAATAATATTATCGCTTACTTGTTTAACTATGTTAATGTTCCAGATCTATTCCTCTATATAAAAATAAAATGAATGCATAATATTTATTCATTGTTTCTTTATGGTATAGGAGGGCAAACGAGCAGTTGTAGCCATTTTCATGACTACCGACGCCCATATACATCTGCATAGACTACAGATGCGCTGCCCCCCTTTCTCCTCCCACCTCCGTGGACCACCGGCTACTTACACACCGCACGAAACGCGACAGCACAGCTGTCACTTCACGCCGGTCTCGTGTAAGCGAGAGGTACCTCCCCGGTCGTGCCGGCCCAATTCGGCTGTATGCAAGCATACAGCGTGGCACTACCTCTTACTAAATCAATTATCTAGCAGTTTTTCATCCACAACTTATGTATAGATATACATTACATACATACCTACTTAACACAGAGCGTGCTCTCAATTATTATTGCAAACATGACACTAAATGGTGTCTTTGAGGCACATTATGTACTCAAAATCTAATTCAGTAAGATTTCGTAAGTATGTGGAAATCTGTTACTAATCATCTGATATTGCTTAACTGCTATAGATCCCACATGATTTTGCTTTTGGACTAATTGAAAAAACCTAAACATTGTCCATAAACTAATTAAAATCAATCAATAAATATATTTTTAGTTTTTAATTTAATCGAACGTATCCTCTTAATGGTAACTTCATGCTTAAATGTCTCGTTAATACGATGACAAAATATGTCGCTATTTTCTACGATATAACCCGTCATATCATAGAATACAACTAAGCTTATTTGATGGAAACAGGTAAAATAAAAAATATCGGTACATTTTTCCATACTGAGTAGGCATTCTCCTTTAGTTTTAGTTCAATGATTATGTTCTGGACAAAAACTGTATAAGATACAAAATATCGGACATGGACATATCCGTGTATTTAAAGTGAATAACTCCTTCGCTGCAAATATAGTAATATAGTCACACGAAAATAGAATATAAGATGGTGATTCATAACATGTACTTCAATCACGATATTTACTAAACAACGAAACATAATAGATCTCACTAAAAGCCTTTAATCGAACAAAAACAAGATGAAAGTCGTGATTATTTGATCAAAGATGAAGTTCTCTGTCCCGGAAATTAGTAAGTTTCATCAGTGTACATTGGTGCCTAATACTCCGTAATAACTTCATCACTATCGTTATTACAGAAACTTATTTGCCTTGTGGCGAGTCTCATTTTTTCATGTACATAGGTACGTTATTTTTGTAATTTTTCGTATTATAGGTACTACGGTTTATGCAATTACGGCCAATGCTTGACAAAAAATAGACGTTGTTTGTTGTTCTTTCACGCGAAAATCATAATGGATTTGGTTTAAATTTGGTACCGATTTAAATAGCAGACATTTGTTTTGTTTACGTGAGAAAATTCTTGCACGAGCTTTCCCCAGACCTCGGTGAGATTGTGTATGGTGTGCGAGATTACGACTCTCAAGAGATTACAGGCTAAGTGTACTCGGCTGAATAGAGCTAGGAACTGACGTGGGAGTAGGTGTCCCAACGTGCAAGATGTGTGGTGGTATATCAGGACTTATACTACCTAGATTACAGTGCGGACACGTATCACTTATATTGCCAGTAGTGTATACTTGCAATACATAGAGTTAGTACTTAGTAGGTGGCCCATGGAGGTGGGAGGAGAATGGAGGGCAGCGCATCTGTATATCCTCTATGCGGATGTTTGTGGGCGTCGGTAGTCATGAAAATGGCTCCGGCTGCTCGTTTGCCCTCCTATATCGTAAAAAAAAAAAAAAAAAAAAAAGGTACATACTTACTTAAGTAGTGGTTACTATATAATTCCTTTCGGGGCAATGCATACAGATGCAATGTATTCCTCTACAACAGAAGAAAAGAAAGCGTCCAAAAACTTTGTCTTAATAATTTTAAAAAATATTAAAGAACGCATGAGTGGTAAAGGATAACTTTTATGCGATAGTACTGTGCTACATTGCACCCGAATGAGGTCGGCATGTCTATCAGTTGACGTGAGACTTCAGATGACTCGACGTTTCGACAATTTATATCATGTTTGTTATCATCTTCTTATTTTCTTTAAGTAATTTTTGAGCCGAGCGTTTTTAATGTAAGCGCAACAAGATACTTTTTTTATAACAAATCTTTGTAATCTTAACATAAGTTAACTTTATTCATATTTTAATAACTTACAACCATAAGTAAAAATATAATAGAATAATAATATAAAAGCCGCCGCGTGCCATAACCGAAAGAATAACCGAAACGGGATCTGTAATCTGTTAGTCGGTGAGGTTCGGTCCAGCCACGTTGTTCCTCACAGTAGTGTAGGCGAGCCCTAACGCCCACGACACCTCGTGGCCATTCACTTTTTTGAAGAGCTGCAAAAAAAAGCATTTTGCTTCAACACTAAGATTACTAGAAAAAATACCATATTTTTCAGGGTGATGTGGTCGTTGCGAAATTTTCATCCCTGCTCATCTCTGATTAGTATGGATAATAAAAAAATGTGTGCTTTAGACAACACAACTGAAGTAAAACTTAATTACTGATTTCATACACAAATTCATTACCTTAGTTACAATGACATAACATAATATATGATATTTATTTTTTAAATACAAAAAAGTTTGACTTTGAATTTTGAATTTGGATGAAAATTTCTATTATTGTATAATAGTATAAATGTTTCACTATATGTAACTAAGATGTAATGTTGTGTATTAGTTGCAGTGTGTTTGCAAATAAAGTTTTTCTTATTCTTATTCTTATTGGCCTCCCTCGATCTGTGCTTTTTGTAACGCTCTCGTCAGCTTACTCCCTATATCAAGCGCGCATATAGAAGTTTTACTTCAAAAAATATATCTACATACACCGCAGATGCGTTGCCGTCACTATATGGGCAGACGGACTCTATACACCGCAGATGCGTTGCCGTCACTATATGGGCAGACGGACTCTATACACCGCAGATGCGTTGCCGTCACTATATGGGCAGATGGACTCTATACACCGCAGATGCGTTGCCGTCACTATCATGGGCCACATACATAGTACACACGTGTTGAAAATTCTACATAAATTTGTTTACCTTAGCTACAATGTCATAACATGTCGTGTGATATTTAGTTATTAATTACAAAAAAGTTTCACTTAGATCGAATGTCGATCTTCGCGGGTCCACTAGTTATTATTATTATTCGAGCTCGCAACTGTCAGCGTAACATGCGTACTATACGGCGACGCTACCAACTGAGTCGTCAATGCTCACCGAGATGCGGTCGCGCGCGCCCATCTTGTACGCATCCATAAGCAGCGTGGTGACGTAGACGAGGTCGAGACACGCCCACAGCTGCTCCACGTTGGCGGCCACGCACGCACGCAGCGCCGCCGCGCGGAACTTGGCCGGCGTGGCCGAACCGCCGCGCTCCACGTCTGATGATCATTATCACGCTTTATAATAAAGAAATAATATTTTCTTTTGAATATTACTGTTATATACCAAAAACATTCTCCTAGTGTTACAAATATGATAAAAAATATATCCATTGGCGTACGGGCTCTATATAAATACTTTAAGACTTACTAAATGTGAGATAATCGTGAACATATATATAGCTCAACCTGAGAATGTCTTTTTTATCCAAAAAGAAAAGACAAGAAAGTCCGTATGCGATATAATATTGTGTGTGCCAAACAATATACACACACACATCGATTGCAATCAGTTTACAAATGTAGATAACAACTTATACAGAACTTTTTGTAGTACAGTTGAATTAAGTAAGCAGTTTGTATATTGAAATAGATTAATAGAATGTTTTCAGCTCGCTTGGCCACGCTCCAAAACCTACTTCGGACTGCCGATAAAAGAGAACACTTAAAATTATTAACTATCAATGACCTGTATTTATTCCTATGTCCAGCAGTGGACGACTTCCGGCTGATGATGACGATGGGGACAACTTGTGTTTAGTAGCGTACACTTGTAACGCCACTACGAGTTAGTGTGACCCCACTTTTCTGTGCTACGCACTCACGCAAACTCAGTACTTTTCTCTGTCCTAGCGGCGCTAAAACATTTATTACCGACATTTATTTTTCTTTTGTTAGAAATTTTTGTGCTCCATAAGGGCCATCAAACCGTACAGGCCCCGCCGTAGGCCGTAATGAGAGGAGGAGCCTGTATGAGGGTCACTCACCGATGAGGCCGGCGTCTGCGGCTACTTCGTAGAAGTATGTCATGGCGGCGACGGCGCCGCGCGGCAGCTGCTTGGGCTCCGTGTCGAGCGCCGCGAGCACGTAGCGGCGTACGAGCGCGGCGCACTTGTCGTACACCGCCAAGCGGTAGGCGCTTGCCGAGCGCATGGCGACCGCCGCGCGCGGCGCACCGCTGCAACACGCACGCGTTAGACCACGCCCACATAATATGCGTTTGTCCAATATAAAAAAGACAATTTCATAGACTCGCATCCGAATGTGGCATACACGCACACAGAATAGAATAGAATGGAATGGAATGGAATGGAATGGAATGGAATGGAATGGAATGGAATGGAATGGAATGGAATGGAATGGAATGGAATGGAATGGAATGGAATGGAATGGAAAGGGATGGGATGGGATGGGATGGGATGGAATGGAATGGAATGGAATGGAATATACTTTATTTAGGTCTTCAGTAATTACACTGCTATACATTAACACAACTTAAAACTATATCATAAAAGAAAAGCAATACAAACTTAAAATAACGACACAAAAAAAATAAAAGATAAAAAATTTGGTAAAACAAAAATACAAGACAGGCGAAATTATAACACGGGATAATGCACAACAGTGTAACAAAGCCCTAAAATGGTTACCACTCAGTTAATGGTTGTGGTACTCAGCTGGGCAGTGGCGGCCTTAGGGGGTGGCGAACGGGGCAATCGCCCGGGGCCTCGCTCTTGCAGGGGCCTCGCGCAACAACCCAAGCAAATTAAAAAAAATGTAGATTTAACTATATTTGTTTTATTTTTTTTTTTTGATCCTTAATTATTTATTCAAGTTATAATATATAAGGTATATTTAAATAAATTGATTAATTCAAAACGTAATTGAATAAAACATTATGTAGTACTCGAATATCGCGCATCGAAACACTTGAAGATGGGTTTTTTTAATCGCGTAATATCTACTTGGGTTTCATTTCGTTCAACTCTTGTCATTTTGGAATTATTTCGCTTGCAATATGTGCTACTGGACCGAACAAATCTTTTATTTTTATTGAATATTACGTTCTATAAACTATTTAAAGTAAGTAAAGTGAGCTGGAAAAGTGTAGGTATATTATAATACTTAAGTAATTTGAGTCGTAGTTCAAAAAGGAAACCAAACGAACAAAAGAAAGCAGTAAAAAGAAAATATTCGTGGATCTTTATATAAAATATATTTAATAAATGATGATCAAGAAACCTGAAAGGCTGAAAAATACCTTCCACATCATCCATCCTAAGTTTGAGGCACTTAAACATCATGAGAGCATATTTGGTTCCATGTATAATGGACGCTACACAGTTCCAGTTTTATCTGTGCGATTTATCTGTACATATAAAATGTATAAATTAATTGTAGCTCCATACAGCCTACATACGTTTAAATAAAACTGCGAGATCTTTCCATTTTTATCGTCATGGTCTCCAGAAACGATCATGGTCGCTTTAGCGACAGTAGGACTAATTCCTGTGTTATAAGAAAATAGACGAAAACGAAAAAAACGTGACTTGTTGTGTAAATCCTGGCTTCTGTTGAGAAATCGGCTTTTAGCCCTTGTTATTCTATCAATTGAAAATGACGTAGTTCATTATAGCTCATAGATTTTAGTCTTAAAAGCCGAAAACATCCATTTTAAAATTTATCATCTATCTATTTGTTCAATGTAAATCATTAATAAATGTAAAATATTTGTAAACTAAAATTTTATTTATGTGTATAACTATAGCTTTTCTCATTAAACATGACAAATACCCTAAACCGGACTTACTTTCGCATCGCATACTTTTTACGAGACATTCACGGGCCTCGCAAAAACCTGCCGCCCGGAGCCTCGCAATGGCTAAGGCCGCCGCTGCAGCTGGGAATACCACAACCCTGATATTATGTGGTACCATATGTGACGAACGTACAGAATGTTATTTTAACACCATAGAATTTGTTATCTATACATACAATTTATTTTCTAAGTTTCTACAGTCATAGTGTGCAAATAGATGATTGATAAACAGTCCGAAGTAGGTATAAGCTTGTATGATACATACGTAACTCGTCCTTATGGCCACAACATAAGGTCTATTTTACTATGCCCCGGCGGACGTGTCGACGCGTACCTCACTTCACACCGCATCTGAACATGTACATGTCTAAAAGTATTGGCAGAGAGTCCTACACACGATTTATGGTAATGAAAAGTACACTTCCCACATTTAGCGGCATCTATCGGTGACAAGAATTTACCGCATCCCTTGCACTTCGCCATTGTTGTTAACAGTGATTGATGTTCCTGAGTGGCTGCGCGGCTGGATCGACAGGTGGCGTATTATTTTGGTAATAAGTAAAGGATTAACCAATTACGGCAGTACACTAAAGTGGCGACAGATGGCGTTATCCTATCTAGATTTATTTTAGATATTTTCACGGTGTTATAGTGATGCATACACCATGGGTATAAGTTCAACACCAATGATATAAAGGTTCACGCACACTGCTAGCAATATTAAGTTTGTGTTGTCGCTTATAAAGAGTTTAACTGTTTTTGACGGAGTAGTAAGTAAGTTTCGGGTAGTTACCGTTCATGTACAGTGTCCAATTTTTATTTTGATGATTTCAACATTTAACACTGAACCAATCCACTAGATAATAGTTTGTACACTACATAACACATAATACTATGACCGCACAATAAAGACTTTACTAAATAACGCGTGTATATATATTTCAAAATTCAAAATTCAAATTCAAAATTCTTTATTTGTAAAAATGCGGTACATATAGTTGTTAATACAATATTTTGTCCTGCACATTTGCCATGTTACTTTATGGCATACAAAAACATGTTACACATTAATAAAGTATAGGTAAAAGAATCAAAATAAATATTAGAAATTATTCAATAAAGTACTTAATTAATGTTATTAAAACACATAATTTATTCAACATTATAATTTTGATCAAAATTTATAAACTAAAAATTCTTTAATTGAATAAAAACTCTTTTCTACAAGCCATTTATATAATTCTGTTTTAAATTTGTTGTGGTAGGTTTTTTAGGCTTTGTGGCAGATGGTTGTATATACGCACTGACATAGCGTAACAGTTCCTGCTACATAGTTCCGTTCTTAATGACGGCAGAGCTATTTTATCAGGATAGCGAGTATTGAAGTTACATAAGTTTTTCATAAATACAAATAATTGTGAATTTGTTTTAACAAAAATAAAATTAAATACAAAAATTTAATATACGGACGTGTACGAAAGCAGTTTAGTACATTTGACAACCGTGACGTCACCGTCACAGCATAAGGGGACAAATGAGGAATCGGATCGGAGATGCATTGCCCACATGAAACGCGACAGCACAGCTGTCACTTTACGCCGGTTTCGAGTAAGCAAGAGGTACCTCCCCGGCAACTATTGTTGCTTCATAAGGGAAAGCACGTATGTTAGATGTTGTCAAGTCTTCTTTCTTGATAATCTTCTTGCCCTATCCTACTCCTACGTCACCTACTACGTCGATACGTCAGCGATCCCACGCCCTTTAATATAGTTATGCAACTCTCAATCAACTGGTGAGACCCGCTTATGGGAGGCCAGCGACCGATTTGCTACTATATTGGAGCTTTCTTAGGGAACACTAACGAACAGGTACTTCAGTCTACAAGCACACTGATGTTTGGTTGAGTACACCAGAGCGTTGTTTTCTAAAGTATCAGTCAGTCAAGTTAATACTACGACAAGAGGACCGCGGTTCACTTTTCTCGAAGGACCAAATGTAAAGTCCAGATGGGACTTTACTTAAATATTCTATGGGAGAGCTGTAGCCTAACCAACCTAACACCTAGTTGATACTGCCCTACCAACCCTAGAGCCCTAAACCCTAGCCCTACCTATAGAATGAATATATACATGTATATAATAAATGTCAGGATGTCTGTACCGTGCGACCTACGGGTGGCAGACGGACAGTTGGAAGGATATGGGGATTTGGAAGGTTGTTCACTGCATCTGCCCGGACTCTTGCAGATATTACGGCAGAGTGTCTTCGCCACAGTGAGGGAATACTAGCACCTGAGGAAGTGATAGTCGTAGTCCCAAAATAGAAGTGACTTTATTTACAAATATCCTAATATTATATATGTCTACGTGTGAATAGGTAATTATGCAAAACAAGATCATAACGTTTGTGTGAGTTCTCTTATTCAGCACTGTACTTTGATCTGTGCTCAATTATGCCTCGACAGATGCTCTCGATCTCGCATAGTGCTGATGTTAAAATATGTTAACGGCACGTGAACACGCCTACGTGGTTCAGGGAAATGATTACAGGCAGTGCCGTTGGCCGATTGGGCCATACGTCATCTACTCAGTGCTTTTTAAGGAGAAGGAACGTTACGCGCACTTTATACAGCGCTCATATAGTAAAGACAAGGTAATAGAGGCAGTGGTATTGCTGAACTCTAGCGGAATTGGGTCTACATCTGTTGCATCTGCAACTACACTATTCCTTTCGTTAAAGAAAGCTCAGATTTGATACGCGCACACTAGGCTGCGCCTACATAGAGCGGGCAAACAAGTATAAGAGCAGTGCCAGTAATGCCAGAGGCGAAATAACTTTATACGCGCTATACAAAAATCCACGCACACATAGATATCTCCCACCGAGCTTGCCTGTACCTTTTTATTTTGTTGTTATAGCAATGTCAAGTCTATGATTTTTGTACATCTGTAGTAAATAAAATATAGCAATTCTATTGTATTTCGCTTTGTATAATTTATAACAAGTGTTGACTTCAAAAAATAGAGCTTTATTTAGTAAGAGGTATTGCCACATTGCATGCTAGCGGAATTGGGCCGGCACGACCGGGGATACCTCCCCGGTCGTGCCTCTCGCTTACACGATACCGGCGTAAAGTGACAACTGTGCCGTCGCTTTTAGAGCGGTGTGTAAATAGCCGGTTGTCCATGGAGGTGAATGGAGCAAGGAGGGCATCACCTCTGTATAGCCTCTATACGGATGTCTATGGGCATCGGCAGTCATGAAAATGGCTTCGACTGCTCGTTTGCCCTCCTATACCATAAAAAAATGAACCGACAGTCGCTTACCTGACGAAATAGTTGGTGTTGTCGTAAACCCACTTCTCGTCCTTAGTGATGGGGTCCACGCACACCGATCTCAGCTGGGTAGAGTCCGAGCCGCCCGCCTCCAGCCGCAGCACGCCCAGCCGCGCCGCCAGCAGGCCCAGCCGGAGGTAGCTGGGAGGTCGTGGAAGGACATGTTATTAATACTTCTAGCCGGTCCTTCTCTATAGTGACGAGCCATCTGCGTAGGACTTATTAGTTTAGTACGATGACAATAGGTCACAACCGGAGAGAAAATACCGATAATCGGCATAAAAATATAAAGTAATTGGCATAATTAAACTCGTAAACCAAAAATAGTGTCCACAAATAAATAACACAATCAGTACAGCTCCGAGAAAACAAAATTAAAACTATTGTTGTTTTAATTAGATATACAAATGGTTGTTACTTCAAAAGAATTTAATAACAATGTATTAAATTAAATAAACTCAATCAAATTAAATTTATTTTAAATTATTTATTGACGTATTGATGTACAAAATCGTTTTGCTATAAGTTTATAATATGTTGCCTAAAACGCCTTTAATGTGATTATAATGTTCTAAGTTGTCTAAAATAAGTAGAGTATTTATCTTTTACTAGTCACTATGATCACATGCTTTTGTTGCACGTTTTAGTTGTGTTTAGCTATTACTCAATCATATATGTATTGTTGGTTACGTTTACATCGAATAAAATTCTATTCTATACTAAAAAAATGTTACAATTACCTGTGTGTATAGAGCGTGACGTTGCGTCCCCCGGGCACCACGAACCGGTCGGAGAGCGGTAGAGATTCCTTTTCCACTTCATCCACCTGGCAGGTGATCTGGCTGGAGCCGTCGCCGAGGTCCAACGTCGCCATCGTCTTGCCGAACAGTTTGGCTACACGTCACACAAGCATAAGTCACAGTTAGTATTGTTGTATTTTTAACGGGCTTTGACCCACCACTCCCTCCCACCGCTGCTACTCCTGTGTCGCCAGGATCGATAGCGGCCCACCACTCGCTCCCACCGCTGCTACTCCTGTGTCGCAAGGATCGATAGCGGCCCACCACTCGCTCCCACCGCTGCTACTCCTGTGTCGCCAGGATCGACAGCGGTCCACCACTCGCTCCCACCGCTGCTACTCCTGTATTGCCAGGATCGACAGCGGCAACCACACTTGACTCTTTGATATGATCGCAGGGAGCCTGAGATACGACACGATCGATCGACCTGGCTGATCAGAGTTGACAGATGATGCCCAACATAGTATATTATATTACATATCTGCAGCCCTCTCCTCAGAGATACGCCAGCAGCTGTCACAAGCCACCCGCGGCCGTCCTGTCATTGATCCCTCTCTACAGTCTATCATCTATATTTTCTGGTTAACCATAGACTACTCTACGAAACAAAAATAAGAGGACAAAAATATCGACGTCAATTGACTTCCACATAGAGTTTATACACGTAGTCACGTACACACCGCACGAAAACTGACAGGACAGCTGTCACTTTACGCCGGCACAGCGTAAGTGAGGGGTACTTACCCCGGTCTATAATTCGGCTGCAGGCATGCATACAGTGGTGGCACTAGCTCTTACACACCGTACACAGTGGTGTTGGTGTAATGCAGCGTATTCATTACGTAACATTTGCTACTAAACACTGTTCACCAACAGTGTTTCATGTTTCGTAATTTATACTGGCACAGCAAAGGCGATAAAAACGTTTATTAAATACTAGCGGCGTCCTGCGCTTTCAGCAGTTTTTACGTGAAGGATTGACAAACAAACAAACAAGCAAATAAACAAACAAACAAGCATACAAACTTTCGCATTTATAATATTAATAGTATATTATAATAATGGGATATTGCCGAGCACCCCAAATGGACTGCAGAATAAGAGTGTTTACGTGATTCTTTCAAAACAAATTAACCCGTATTAAGCGACACACAACCAAAGCAGTAAGTGACGGAGTGGGTGAGTGTAGGTTACGCCAGCCTGTGCGGATTCTAATGCGACCCTGATCATGGCTGTACGCTAGTACTAGTGAGACGCCGGAGAAACTTTCGCGTTATTCGACAATCCCAAACTCATGTATATGTTTTTTAATTGAAAATTTTAATGTCAAATGTCAAAAAAATGTTGATGTATGCATAGGACCACGAGGTTTATAACTTGCGAATATTATTGGGGCTGGCAAATAGCTCATACCGTGCAACAAGTTCACTGTGTACCAGATGAACACACCCTCGTCCGAGCCCTCCAATATCTCCACACTGTTTGTACTGACGTCGTAGCCCAGTCTGAAGAGAGAAATTAAATATACATCGAGTTATTGCGACACAATTGACAGTCGCTGTGTTGAATATAATATTCAAAAATGGCAAAAAGGGGGTTCCACAAGTATCCATTTAGGGGCCATTTCTTTTTTTTATATACATCAATGACCTACCATATCTTGTCGAAGTTAACACAAGATATTCCTATTCAATGAAAACTACATCTTTTATTATTAAACATAAGCGTCAATTTTGTCAGTTTTATTGCATCACCAGTTCTAATTATGTCGGTACAGTTAATACCAATATAAATTTATTTACAGCTTACTCACTTTGATATAGCTAGAGACACTCCGTCAAGGAGACGCTGCACCTTCTCCGGCCGCAGAAGCCGTAGGGCTGCTGTGGCCCTCACGACTAGAGGCGTAGCTTTTCTTTTCTCTTTTGGAATAAGAAACTCCGCCTTCTTTATTAACTCCACGATTCTGTCTGCACCCTGGAACAGTAACGAACAGATATAAAGCAACATCTTCTTTTATTTGTAAGAGATAGTGCGATACTACCTTGCAGGTGAATCGGGCCATTACGAGAACCAAAAGATTTTTTAGAACTGGACGCGTGTGCATTGTTTATGCAACAAAATTACCGAGGGCTAAAAGGGCGTCGGCACTGATGCACGCTCACGGAGCCAAACCCGTGCTGCACCCAACCGATGCCCTCTTCAGGGAATTATAACATTGATAAGGAGCTCCTATACTTGCATCATATGTACATTTGATTAGACGTTAGATTTATCTTATCGTTCGAGAATGTAGGTACAACGAGAGATGCATTAAATTAAACAGTGACCACAGTTAATCCGCAACTATTAAAAAAAGTTTACGACAATGAAACACTTTTTCAGTTAAATATCCAAAAAAATTTAATCATGCTTTGCATCGGCTCGTACAGCGTACGACAACCTCGTGCTGGGTGAATGACCCCAGCCGGCCCATACTTGCTATCAGCTGACAGTACAACGTGTACGAAGTGAGAAAAGTTTTAAAAAAATCCTGTGGCTAAACTAATGCTCCGATTGATCTAAATTTTGTTGTGTAGCCTAGAAACCATACACTAAATATGATTTTATTTAATGCCTCTTACTTTTATAAACCGTGTATACGTAATTTAACGTATAACGTACTAATTTACCTTGGTAAATGACCTAATTCACTAAGGGTATCTTAGTGAATTAGGTGTTGTCGATTTTAGGGTTCCGTATCCCTGAGGAAAAGCGAAACCCTTATAGGATTACTTTTTTCTCCGTCTGTCAGTTTTTTATTTTCATTAAATTTATAATAATAATAATAATAATATATCTGTGGACTTATCACACCACATTAGTCTAGCCTCGTGCTAAGTACCGTAAAGACTTGTGTTACGGGTAGGTACTAGACAACGGGACAACGGAATATATTTAATATTTTTTTAATATTTAAGATTTTTGTTATATAAATACATATAACTACTCAGATAAACATCCATGACCCAGGCGGGATTCGAACCCGACCCGTGGTGCAATGTGCTCCGCTAATCCGAGCGCTGTACCACTGCGCCAGCTTGGTCGTCTTTTATTCTTATTTTATCTTTTCTTATACCTTTATGTCGGTCGGTCGGTACTAAGGTCTGCAACTTCTTAAAACATAGAAATCGTACTTCTAAGTCAACGCAATCAGAATCAAAATGAGTAGATGTGTATATTCTCTATGGTTTAGCGCGGTAACTACAACCTGAATTAGAATCATGAAATTTTGCTAAAGCTAAGAATAATAGAATACATCTTAAAATTGGTAAATTGTAAGTACCTAGATCATTGATAGAACGATTACAAGCGTATGTGTGTAGTACTTTCATAAAAAATGCGCGCGCTAAATATAATATTGTGTCAACTTATAGGTATTATATATATACCTATGGTGGTACGGAACTCTGAATGTACGAGTCGCGACTCGCACATGGCCGGTTTTCTAATATCAACCGTAAACACGTAACACTTAACTTGTAAGAGGTAGTGTCATGCATGCATGCAGCCAAGTTGAGCCGACACGACGGAGGCGGCAGCTACCTCTCGCTTACACGATACCGGCGTAAAGTCACAGCTGTCGCCTTTTGTGCGGTGTGTACGTAACCGATGGTGTATGAAGGGGGAACTAGGCGGAATGCAACGCATCTATATATACCTCTATGCGGATGTCTATGGGCGTCGGTAGACATGACAATGGTTCCGACTGGCCGTTTGCCCTCTCACATTATATAAAAAAACTGAGCGTTACCTTCTCTGGTTCATCCACGTGAGACGACAGGCCCGGCTTCAACTCGTCGGTGTATTCCTCTTCCAAGACCAAGTTGCCTGGACCTAGTTCTGAAACATTTTCAATAATATACATATACTGTCGACCCGTGTCACGTCATTGGGCGTAAAAAAATAGTCAATAACGATTGCATATTTTTACGTTTCTTCCTACCACCACCACCAGTAAAAAAAGAAAGAAAGCTACGTTAGCTTTCTTTCTCTTTTTATTGGTGAAAAAAAGAAGATGAAAGAAATAACAGGTTAAAATCAGTAGTAACATTATTATCAGTAATCAATTAGTAATACTTTCCATTTATAATAACTCTAGAAATTAGACAATTCCCATGCAAACTATACCTCTCCATTCAATCCCTTTAATTTCATCCATTTCACCTACACTGATGATTTTAAATGATAAACAAGAGCTTATATACTATTTTCTATTATATTTACTATTACTATTTTCATTTCTCAAACTATAGAAATCTGCACTCCAATGAGAAAATTGGATATAAACTACACCCTTCCATTTTATCCCGATGGCAAAATTTCAAAAAAACCTTTTTTACTGCTCACTCACGTCATGACTGGGGCCCCTGTACCAAATAACGAAGTTTCTAGGTTCAGTAGTTTCGCCTGGGCTTTGTTATATGTAGAAGTCAGTAAGGTTTGTCTTTTATATTTATACATATTTTATACTTTCTAGATGAAGGACAAGTCAACAATCCGATAAAATATAGTAGGAATCCGGGTGGCTCAAATGGGCACAATGTCGGGCTCGGCAACTGGGTAGCCCCTACCAACTAAGCCCCTAGGGGGCCCCCCAGCGTCTTGAGCCGCTATAATTGGAGGGCCCCGGATCTAAAAGCAACAGGGCACCTCCAGCGTCAGGCTGGCAGACTTCTCCTATTTAGGGACTGTCCGGCTGCCTTTGAACAGTCCCTACTCCACGTCGGAACCGTGTAATGGGGTCAGGTTCCCATCCTAACCCCTGGTCCCAATGCTCCAACGGAGCACACCACGCCGGTTGTCCTAATCCACTCCGCCATCTGCTGATTCAGAGGGACGGGTGGAGGACCTCCAGCATTAGCTGGTCCCTTCCGCTGGGCAACGAACCAACCATTACACGGCAGCAGAGGACAGGGAGGACGGCAACGACACACCGCATCTCCTCTTCCTCTGCGGCCCCACCGCCTACGCTTCAGACGGTGCGCCCCCGTTCAGTCGCGGGAAATAGGGTGCTCGGCAACGACATACCGAGACACCTCTCCTCTCGCGACCCCTCCTCCTCAGACGCATCCAGAATGGGACTTGGTGAAGCCCACTCTGAGCGTCCCCTCCTGGGATCCCTCTTGGCTTCACCATGATTGTCCTAGCCACGGTTACTAAGCCCCCTCGCCACGACGTGAGATGGAGATCCGTCGACGGGGACGATGACAATTACCTATTTCAAGTAACCACAAGTCTACAAAACATGTCCTCGATATGTTAAATATTTAAGAGGAAGTGTCATGCTGCATTGCAACTGAATTGACGACGACAACGGCGTCTCGCTCACACGTGGCCGGCGCGGGGCGTAGTGACAGATATGCTGTCGCGCTTCGTGGGGTTTGTGAGTAACCGGTAGCCTACTGGAGGGAGGAAAGAAGGGTGAGTCATCTGCATAACATTAAATCAGATGTCCATGGTGGGAGGATACTATTAAATTTAATGAAAATAATTCCTAATCTAGCCATAAGTTACAAAAAAAATTATTGCAAATAACATTTAAAAACATATTAAATATATTCCGTTGTCTAGTACCCGTAACACAAGTCCTTACGGTACTTAGCACGGGGCTAGGCTAACGTGGTGTGTAAAGTCCACAGATATTTATTATTATTATTTATTATTTATTATTATTATTTATTACTTTTACAGTGTGTTTAACACACAAATATAAAACAATTAAAATTATAAAAAGCTTATTCGAAGTGGTCTCCATTGGCTGCAATACAGTTCTTTAAACGTTGAGCCCAGTTATCAATAGAAACATGCACTCTTGCCATGGGGATATTCTTCACTGCCAATCGTATGGAATGTTTTAGGAATTCCAAATTATAATGGCGTTTAGAGCAAGCTGTACTTTCTAAAACTGACCATAAACCAGCGGATTAAGATCAGGACTAGACGACACTGGCCGTGTCACACGGCCAGTTTTCAGCTCTGATGAAGTCCGAGACTCTCGCTACTAACCAAGATTGCGTGGACCGAGCTTTATGACCCGGCGCAGAGTCTTGCTGGAAGGACCATACTTAGTTATTGAACATGGTTTTATTAAGGGTCTTAACTACCTTCTAAAGAATGGTGTCTTGATATACTTGTGCCGATGTTTTGATACCTTTTTCACTGAAGTCGGAAAATGCCCACTTTGCCCTCCGTCGACTAATTAGAGAGCTTCATTAGGGATTTGAGCATAAATACCGTAATTTAGTTCGTTAAAATGTTGCTCAATTGTAAAAATTTTCTCATCCGTAAACAAAATTTTTCTGTGACCTCCCTTTGCGTACTACTTCAGTATTTGTTTTGATTTTATCACCCTATTCATCTTTACTTTATCAAATAAGAAATGACCAGTACATCCCTTATAGGCTGAAAGTCCTAAGTCATCTCTTAAAATACGCGACATGGTTTTGGGTACTATCCTTATTTCTCGAGATAAAATCTTTCGCTTCAATCAAACAAGATCAATAAACACAGATTATATTGATTTAATGATATTATATTTATTATTTAATGATATTATAATTACTTAATGATAATAATTAACACAGTTATAAATATTTTTCCTGATTGATTTCGACGTCATATTCAGTCTACCTGACAATCATTTTTTTAATCTAATTCTAAATTGTGGTATCACGATCACTTTGAATACGAATAACCTTCGCTACGGTGTACGCACTGTTAGCGCTCTGAGCCCGGTCCTAGAGAGCTGGATGCGTCGGAAGCGGAAGCCTCTCACCTTCAGCCTGACATAAATACTCACCGGGCGTGGTTGCTTCGGTGAGAACCTGTTGACCTAAGGTAGCCTGATGCAATCTGCCACTCTTGTGGCGTAGAGGAGGACACGGCTGACCACACTTTCAAGGTGTGCCCTTCGTGGTCTCAGCCCCGTCGCGATCTGCAGACCGTGCTCCGAAGAGAGGGCCTATCACTATCAAGTATCGTTCAGTCGATGCTCGAGAGTGACGAGTCCTGAGCGGCAGTGGCCTTGTTTTGCGAGGAGGTGATGTCCTGCAAGGAAACGGCGGAACGCATCCGACAAAAAGCTACGGGTGAAGACTTGGGTAGGAATCGCGTAGGAGCTCGCAGAAGGCGTTACTTACAGCGTCTTCTGCCAGAAAAATAGGCGGCAGGGGTTCTAGGATGGGCACCTGACCTCATGAGGCTGCCAAGTCCTCGGGGTCGCTCTAATAGCCAGAGCGAGCCCTTTCGTGATGAAGAACGGTCCTTCAAATGGAACCGGCTAGTCGCTGGGGTATCCTGTTGCTGGTAGATCCAGGATACCCCTCACCACATCCGCCGAGGGCTCACGCAGGTTTTTTAGTCGGTAGGGGCACGCTTCTTGTGCCGAGTCCGACACACCCTCCCGGCTGACCCAGTGCTGGTTCCAAAAATGCATTTTACCTCCGTCACAAAAAAAAATTACGATCACTTTTATAATATCTACAAGTAGGTATAATTGAAAACATCTTAACAAGACAGTTCTACCTAATATCTATAGAAATACTTAGCATAGATAACGTTACAACAGTTCTAGAATTTTATCTGTTTCGTCTGTTAATTTGATCGAGCATCACGTAAGAATAAATAAACGCTAGTTCTCCTTAAGGAAAATTGTGTCACTGGACAATTTTACAATTTATTTTATTGGATATTTTGACACAAATAATAAAAATTATGTTGGTTTAGTTTTCATTAGAAGTGTTCAGCTACAAATCGTATTCATTCTTTTATAAGGACTATAGGGGAGCAATTTAGTGCAACTAACTATCGTCCTCCCCTCATATGGGCCACCGGAAACTCATCACTTAGTGTAACTCACTTTATGTATCCTGTGAGCGAGAGGTTATCTCTCCGGTCGCTGACTCATAATCGCTGTACTTACGAGTGATAGGAAGTCTGAACTTGTACGCCAGCACGCGAGATCCCGACGAGCCCGCGTCAATGATGACGGCGTAGTGGTTGACGCTGTCGTAGCTAACTAGACTGTTGGCCAGCCCATCGGACCGCAGTATCTGGTGCGCAAATAATCCTGGAATAAAATATTTAGCCAGTAAATTTAAGCTAAGTCATAGGTGTTTGGGCAAAATTTGTCTCTAAGCAAATTTACCCCAAACACCGCTGCAAGTATTTCTGTTCTCCAAGTAGAGAGCAAGTAAACAATTTTTCATCGCTTTTTAGAAATAGTCTAAACTTTTACAGAAGTTATGAAATATCATGATACACATAAAAATATAAAGTGTTTATTATGAGTTCGCCATATGCTAAAATGACGCGTCATGTGTATTTTTAAACACACCTTTTCATGTAAAAGAAAGTAAATAATCGAACAGAAAATATAGCTGAAAAAATCCTGTACAAGAATATTAACCGAATCAAATTTTGAATTAAATATCTGATTTCTTAAAAAAAAAATACCCCTTTAAAAATTGTTTTAATTCAAATACTCGAAATTTTCGAATCGAATATTTTTTATGAATAAAATAGCTAGTAAGTAGTGATTTCGGTAAATAACCGAGTATTTTTTTTTTGGTGTTTAATTTTGAATAATTAACAAAACTCTGAAATAATATAAGATCTAAAATTGATAGTCATTCTTGCCATCAAATGAAACAAGGAATATATGACTTTATGTAAAAGAAAATGCGTCTGCAAGACACCTAGTTTTGCGGATGTCTATGGGCGGCGGTAGCCACTAACCACCTGCTCGGTTGCCCCCTATATCATATAAAAGACATTTGAAAAAAAGTAATTCTCAGCCTTGCGGCCAGTAGTCGGGCAACGCTCCAGCGTCGTCCACGTTGGAGGCTGGCTCCGGCCGCTCAGTGATCTGTTTAGTAATCCTACTAATATTATAAATGTGAAAGTTTGTAAGGATGTTTGTTACTCTTTCACACAAAAACTACTTAACGGATTTTCATGAAACTTTACAGTAATACAGCTTTCATATCAGAATAACATAATAAGTTAAAATTT